>KV428252.1:0-35087 GCA_001632355.1 Sistotremastrum suecicum HHB10207 ss-3
CTATGTGTTACTAGACACTATATGACCACTAATAAGACCCAAAAGTAATATATAATTGATTAAAATAATGGTTTAGACCAGTTGTGACCTCAGGTTGTGGCCATGACTGGTCAGGCAACTGGTCTTTTTGGCAACTGGTTGCTGGACCGCAACTGCAGTCCTGTTGCCAGTTGCCCAAAATTTTGGCAGGCAACCGGACCGGCAGTTGCCAGTCATGGGCAAAAACAGAAAAAGTCCAGTCGTGACCGGACTTTAAAACCCTAATCACAAGGGAAAGACTCATCAGTCACGGGCAAAAAGTGAAAAAGTCCAGTCGCAACCAGACTTTCAAACTCTATACCAAATCTCGAGGATAGAGGGAGTTTGGATTTTGTCGATGCCATTCTCATGGAGATCCAACGGTAGGCATAATCTATATTCGTCCAGCATTCGTTGAATCTCTGAGTTATCCAGGTGGAGACCAGTCGTCCCGGGAGGTAGCGTTTCATTTGCTTCTTGATTGTATAGCCTATTGTGGCATTCCTTATTAATGAAACATCGTGGCAGGTATCGCACATCGCTCGAGGGAAGATGACATATACAAGGGAATATTCATACCTAAGGGTACGATGATCATCCCCAACACAATGTAAGGAAGCCAGGATAATGATTCGCGATTGAGACGCTAAGCGTAAGCAGAGGCATACTGTACAATCGGGAGGAGTTCCCGGAGCCTGAGGTTTTCAATCCTTATCGTTTCTTGACATCCAAAGGAAACGAGTATACCCTGAGAAAAGGTGTGCATAATCCTTTAGATACTGCCTTTGGATACGGACCAAGGTTAGTTATCGTTCCTCATAAACACTGATGTTATTAATTTCGGGAAACACACATAGGATATGCCCTGGACGACATTTCGCAACCTCGTGGCTCTGGCTCGCAATCGCGACGATTCTAACTGTCTTTGATATATCGCCAGAGGTCGATGCTGCTGGAAACGATATACTACCTGATTTGGAATATGTGCCCGTGGTCGTCAGGTACATATTTCGCGTGTCAAATTAGAGCGTATGGTATCCCAGTATTGATTGACTGATAGTCACCCCAAGCCATTCCAAGTCAGACTGAAACGGCGTGACAATATTGGCCCCCAGCTGACCTGATCTGATGGAGGAACGTGTGACTTGAGGAGTATTTGAGCATAATGCAGCTGGTCCCAGTGGAATAACAGCGTCAGAGCGGGAAGGCGGGAGATTTGAGACACGATCTTGGAGTGTACGAATAGTGATGCATTGCTTTTGTATAAATATGAGAGAAGGCCCGCTTACGCGGTCCCTCTCTTCACAGTGTCCTTGAGTTCACGTTGGTCCGACGTCAATCGAGGAATATAATTCGCCACGTCAATGATACTTAGACTGAGACGACGAAACGACGATTTAATTTGAAGACAAGAACGGAAAAGGAGCAATGTTCTGTGCGTCGCGGCCGGTCCTTCTAATAGGGAAGGGATTTCTTCCTGATCGTCTGGATGTCAAGACTCGAACCAACTTGTTCGACCAAGTGGTCGACACCAATTTTGCGATGTCGCGAGGACGCCGGAGTCTCAATTCAAGCCGTTCTCGGCCTCGGCTATCAGAACGAGTTCAAGTTCGGCAGCTGCATTTGCAGGAAGATTGATGAGCGTCCTACCGAGAGAGAGACTGGCCCACAGAAACTGTGCATATTGACATGCAAAGATGTGGATTCGAATTGTTCAAATTATAGGATGAAAAGGCAATTATAATAAGTGCACCGATCCAGTCCGCTCCAGAAGAAATGGGAGGTGAACAGAAATTGATGTGCTAGCAACTCTGGCGATAGAGAGGATTATATAGTGACGGTCGATGTATTTAAACCGTAGGCTGTCCCTCCTTCGCATCTCCAATGCTGACACCCTGCTGTTTCTCGATTGGCAGATTCCAAGGACCTGCATCGCTCAAAGAACATCCCTGAGCACAACGACATTTTCCGCCCAAATCATGCGGAAGATTCTCCTCAGGAATCTGAGCCAAGAGATCTTTTTGATAACTGCTCCCAAGAATAGAGATCTTCGCCACCGTCACAGGATCCAACCACCCCTTGACCAAACTCCACACGGTCGAGAATCCCCAAGGTGCGTTGATGATATAGAATTTGCCCATGCATTCTGGGTATCGGTCTTGACCGATCTCGGAAGCTTTCTGAACGCTGCCCTTCACGTCGAAGAATTGTTTGATTCCTACGCCTTTGAGATCTAGGATCGTGCAGGAGGTTTCGACGGGATGACCGACTGCGCGTGAACATGCGGGAAGTCGCTCGGTCAAGAATTTCTCGTATTCTAAGACGAGGCGCTTGATGAGACGGTCTTGAGTCGTGATCTTCCATAGTTCATTTACGTTGAGCTGGCCGAGTCGTTCGATGTATATTGGTCGTCCATCCTAGACGAAGGCGATAAGCCGACTGATCAGTCAAAGAAAAGGATAAGACGCACTTTATCCATCTTGTGGTAATACTGAGGATAAAATTTATCCACTTCCTGTTTCTCCTTAAAGTCGAATGATCTAAAAATACGCGATGACAGGTGAGTCATCGCCGCTTCGACCAGAACTCGTAAATGGTCCGAACGACTCACTTGACAATCTCATCCACGCCAAACTCCTTCCTCCATTTCTCATTCGCAATGAACATAGCCAAAGCTTTCTCAAGATCGAATTTCCGCGCTCTCAAGAATCTGAAGATACGACAATGAAACGACGCGACGAAAAAATGCAACACAGCCCATTTCGAATGAGCCCTTCTCCTCAACTCCAAAAAGAGAATGACGTACCTTAACAGTGTAGCATCATCATGTCGTTCAGCATCATACCATCCCTCCTCCTCCAACGCCTTCTTGAATTTCTCAAGCGTATGTTGTTGAGGAATCGTAAGGTTACCGATGCGACCAGGCAACGGCTTATAATTAGGATCGGTCACTATCGGTGATTGCGTCGATGTCATTTCTATCGGCTCGACGAGCGGAGGGGATCGTGATGTCGGATTTGGGGGTATGGGTTGTGATGATGAGGGGTATGAGCAAGGTTGGAGCAGAGGTATAAAGCGCAGGGTTCGGAGGTCGTTCTTCGGATGATCTGTTCCTGAGCCAAGGGAACCATCATTAGCATCGTCGGCTGGTGCAACGAACACATCACTTCACGCTGAGACTGATGAATGTGAGTCTTTGGAATATAGCTTGATGATGTGTCTATATCACTCTCAAGGATATATGTGATTATCTTTCATTTCTGCGTTACGTGCACTACTCGGGATATCAACAAGGCATTCTACAAGTGAGATACTAATCAGACTAATCAGTAATATATACGAATGAACGAAACGAAACGATGCGATGCAAAAAAGGTAATAAAAAGAGAGCAAAACGGGAACGGACAACGAGATGCTAGTAGATGTACAATGTAATGCGGATATCGATCGGTGAGAAATGACGATAAGGATCAAGTGGGGGTGGTTGGTCAATGGTTTGCGATGCAAGGACAGGACAGCGAGCGATACGATAACGATCGAGTCGATTAGGTTGGAAACCGAACTTATAGTAGTTGGTCCATTTTAGAGCAATGAGATGGAAGATGAAAGCGAGACGAAGAGAGAGAAAAGGAAAGAAGACGATCATTGATAAGTTGCATAGAGGGGGAACGGCCCTGCGCTTGATGAGGGCGATTCCGAAGGAGGAATGAAAGAATCATAGGGTGATGAAGGTTCATCATGCAAAATTCCACTGACGCGATGAACGACCGCGGGTGGATAAGCCCTACAACATCATCAATAACCGAACACGAACACGAGTTATCAAAAGGAGTGCATACCTAGCTTGCATCCTCGAAATAAGATCAAGAGCTTCCTGGCGATTACCAGCTCCTAGCTCCGCTCTCACAATCGCCTCCCAAGTCGAAGGCTCACGATAAACCGGTGCATCGGCGGGAGCACTCATCGAACTCGCACTCCCTACTTTCCCATCATGCGGCGCATGATTCATAGGCGCAGCCACACCCATCGGAGGATCCAAAAGACTCTCAAACACTTCTCTCGCAAGCCCCAAATTACCCGATGCCGCATGTCCTTTAATGAGCAGATTCGCAATGTAAGCCGTCATATGCACCTGAGCTCTTCGAAGACGAGCAAGGTAAGAGGGTATAAGATCCGTTTGATGAAGTGTTACGAGGACGTTGATGAGTGCTTCGTAGACTACTGCGTCGGGGAGATTGGAGTGCGGTTGGGTTGATGGGTGGGTGGGTATCGAATCGAATATAGCGAGTGCTTTTTCGAGTTTCTTTTGAGCGCAGCCGTAGGAGTTTATGAGTGCTGCCCAGTGGGTTCCGTTGACTTGGACTTGACGATCCGCGACGAGTGCTGCGAATGTATCTTCCATAGCTTTCGTATTGACCGGTTGAATCGTGCCGTATGCGTCGAGGAGGAGCTACATGCTCATCAGTCCCAATCCACAACAAAATGATAAAGAAAGTACCTTGTAAGTATGCGCGGAAGGAGCCACCCGAGCCGCCTTCATCGCATTATAATAATACGTAACCTTCTCCATATTCGGCTTCGTATGCGTATAAAGCTGAATCATAGTATTAAAAGGCGGCACCCTCGGCGTATACTTCCTCGATCTCTGCATCTCCGCAAAAAGCGCCTCAGCAGAATGCGCATCCCCCACCCGACAACAAGCAGCAATCACGGCTCCATACGTCACCGAACTAGGGTAGATACCGCTCGCTTTCATCTGATGGAATAATTCGAGTGCGAATTCTGCTTTGCGGGCTTTTGCGAGACGCGAGATGATGGTGTTGTAGAGGAACATGTTGGGTTTTACACCGCGGGATTGGGATTCGATCCAGAGCTGCATGGCGTTTGATACGTCGTCCGTCGTGTCTTTTATACCGGTGATGAGAGCGCCGTATGCATCGGCTGATGGGGCTCCGCCTTGGGACATTATTCGTTCGCGATGGACGTTGGCGGAATCGAGGTCTCCGGCGTGGGCGAGAGCGATGATCATCTGATCTTCGACTTGGAACCAAGCAAGTGCCAACGAACCTTCTTTCCCTCCATTCAGATTCTGCTCCATCGAGCTCAACACGATCTGCGCAGAATCATAAAGCTTTCGAACGGCATCCCGATCGCCTAGACGGCCCATAGCGTTGATAAGTCTTCCAATGACTTCAGCGGGTGGATAAATCCCTTTTGAGAGTCCTTCGATGAATCGAGAGAATCCGTCGCGCGCTGTGAGACGGCGATTGGAAGGGAAATATTCGTCTACGTATCGGCCGTGTGATTCGTCGATTATTGCGTATGTAGGCGGTTGTGCGAAGGGGAAATCTGCAGAGGGGGATTCGACGTATTGCCATTCTTGTTCTGAGGCCTCAGCAGCGTCGGCGGGGGCGGGTGCAGGGGAAGGGGAGGGAGCACGGAGCGAAGATAGAGGAGTCGAATTTTGCGAGCGGGCCTTGACGATTTCCCTCACGGAATTCTCCACATCCCTCACATTCCTCTCCGCCCCTTCCTCCTTAGCAGAAGTAAGCACTTCCTGTCCAACAGAAATACAAAGACCCGTCACCCCACTATCCAATAACATCTCGAACTTCCCTCCGAGGTCTTTGAGAAGACCAACAGCTCCTTCGACTCCCAATCTCTCGGTTAAAGCGCGGATTATATGCCGTTTCGCGCGAACATCGAATTCCTCTGGATCGATTGAAGTCTTGGCCAGTTCGCGGAGAAGCGAAGAGGTAGTGATAGCTGCAATAGCCTTCTTCTCCACACCCGTCAAAGGCGTATACCCCTCCCGCTTCACAAAGGTCCGCTCATTATACCCCGGTAACTCATTACACGCCACAGCGAACATCAACATACTCCATTCTTCTTTCGTAAGTTCGGAATGGAGATCCCTGCCTTCTGACTCGGCGGAGTGGAGGGATGTGATGTAGGAGCGGATGAAGTAGGGTGCGAGATCTTCGTTCATTATGAATAGGAGCTTGTCTTCGTATGTTCGTGCGAGGGCGAGAGCATCTTTTAATCCAATGAACGATTGTCCAAGGCCGTTAGGTCCAGTAGGAGCCGCAGGCGAAGTAGCAGCCGAGCGCGAAACCGAGGAAGTCGAAGTCGAAGAAGCCGAGGAGGAAGAAGGGGAAGCACCGAGGAGAAGCAACAAAACATGATTAGCAGTAAAATGAAACTCCTCCCTCCTCAAAGCCCAATGTTCCGGAAAATACTCCTTCCCATTCTTAACCCTAATCCACCCCCTATGAGCTTTATCAGTTCCCTCCATCCATGCTTTTACCATTTCGAGAGCACGTGATGTGTAGGGTGGAGAGGAGGAGAGGGAGAGGAGGAGAGCGTGGGATATGAATGTGTTGGAGGTGGAGGTGCCGTAGGATATTGGGCCTGGGCCTGGGGATGATACCGAAGCTGAGGATGGGCCTTCGATGGGGGTGGATGACGAGGGGGATGAAGAGGGGGAGGTGGGGGGACCGAAGAGAAGGACTTTGTCAAGGACAAACTGAACAATCTCTCCATACTCCTCCGTCGAAAGACTCTCCTTCCTCTCAGCCAGATACTCAATATTCGCCCCCGCCACAAGAATCCGATCCATACCCCTAATCAACTCCCTCACACCCTCCTCCCTTCCCATCCTCTCAAAAAGCGCATTCAACTCCCTCACCCGTCCAGCCTTTGCAAGTTCCTCAAGAAGAACAATCCACGCCCCGACATGCGGTTTAACAGGTTCCTGAATAGGCTCATACACACTCCTCCCACGCGGACTCCCCGCCCCTTCCCTCTCCAACAACTTCCAAAACCACACAAGGGCAGTATCCAAATCCCCGCCCTTGCAGAATCCTCGAATGATAGCGGTGTAGGTTCCTATACATGGCATTGGAGGATCTTCAGGACCGAATTCCAACCCACGTGGGGTGTCGAGCATTTGTTCGAAGAGTGTTAAGGCGGATGAAGGTTCTGAGGCGGAGAAATGGGCTTTGATCATTTCGGTCCAGATTTGGGATTGGGAGATTCGGGCGAGGCCTGTGCGGGTTGGGGTGGCGAGGGAGGATGTGTTTGGGGGGAGGTCGGATTCGGATTCTGATTCTGTGGAATCTGCTTCGGAGTCTGTGGAGGGATCGGAGCGAGAGGCAGAGGTGGAAGTGGAAAGAGGACGAGAAGGAGCAGGCGTAGGAGAATTATCTTCATCAGCCCAATAAATCGCCCCCTCCTTCTTCGACATCTCTCTAAACTCCTCAAACACCTCTCTCGCCCCATTATAATCCCCACAAGCATTATACACTCCAATAAGATGATAATAAATCCTCGCAGTCGGAAGGACAGTACTCGAATGTCTTTCGAGATGGGCGAAGATTCGGATTGCTGCGTCTATTGATTTATGGTAGACGCATGAGCGGAGGAGGAGGGTGTATAGGTTCGCGTGGAGGGGGATATTGCGCAGGGCGGAGACGGCTTGGAAGAGGAGGAATGCGGAGGCAAAGTTGTTTTCTTTGGAGAGTGCAGCGATCCGCTTCGAATCTGCTTCATCTGCCATCTGCGAAGAAAGTCCCAGCGCATTCCGTCTCTTCATCCTTCCCTCCAACGTACTCGTAACTCTCATAATCTCATGATCGCGCTCACATAGTGCTGTGATCAGCGTCCTGTATGTGCGAATGTTGGGCATGAGATCTTTAGCGAGCATCTCGTTGTAGGTCTCCAAGAGAGGAGTGAGAGGTGCGCCTGGCTCGCGGACGGAATGGAGAGCTTGGAGAGCCATGTTGTACCCTGCTGTTGTGGGTGTTGGACATGTCGAACGATAGTGTGATACGGAGGATGAGATGGTCTTGGCGTCGTGCGATTCGAAGGCTTGTTTGAGAGCTAGATAACCAGGGATCGTGGAGGGATCGAAATCTTCTTTGGTAGAAGAAGACGAGGAGGAGAGTTGATCGGGGAAGGGAGGGACGGAGAGGGAGAGATCGGAGGATGTTGATGATGGAGCCGAGGATGTGGGTGCGGATGGGGAGGAAGTTGAGTTACGTCGCAGTCCAACGACAGAGGAACGATTTGCGAACGTGGAAGTTCGAACAGTCAACGGAAGACGTTGATAGCGAGGTTTTCGCTCATCATCCGTCACAGACGAATTAGCCTGCGTCAACGCTCTCCCAGCGCCCTACACCATCAAGGAAAAAATCATATGTCAGCCCTCCTCCAGATAAGATAACTTGAAGAACGAACGGTATATCCATTATAAAATCTGCTACCAGCATTATACTTAGCGCCCCCAGCAGCCCCAGCCCCGCTCTGCGAAGAATTAAAGAATCCTCTTCCGAGCGCATTAGATGTTCTGGGGATATGGTGGAATAGATTTGTGGCGAATTTAGGCAGCATTGCGCTGCGTCGTGCGTGGCCGTAAAGGCAGTTGCGGTTGCGGTTGCGGTTGCGGGCTGGAGAAAAGCGAGTCACGAGAATTTTATTCAGACGGCAGAACGACGCGTCTGGATGGCCCGGGAATGCCCGTGAGCTCTCCGGTCCTTTCCGTCACGGATCGAGGGTGGTGCAACGATGCGATCCTGCCTCTGGTGATGCTGTTGAATATTCGCTGAGTGGTCGATCGAGTTAGGATTTTGGCTGGATGAGGTTGAGGAAGACGAGGCGCGATGGGCGAAATTGCTCCATTTTACGAGGGATGGGCGATTCGCTCTGTGATCTGGATCGTTGGGTGAAGGACATTCACCCCCACGACCAACCACGGATTGACATCACTCGTCTTCAATTGAGCGGTCAGAAGCAGTTTGATCAATGAGCCTCGCCATCGCTCGCTTTCGTCACCTGCTATCCAATCTTCCTGGGCGTTTCGGAGGCGAGCTCACTCAATCCCCCGCTCGTTCCGATTGGCCTCTCAACTTGATTCGTGTTCTACCCGTTCGTTGAATCGGATTTTGTATAACTGCTCTAAGTACTACATATGCATATCCCCAAATATTTCCACACATGAATCATTTCCATCTATTCAAATATGTGAAGACAGCACGGCTGGCTTCAAGTTCCACTCATGAAGCCCATCCTAATTCGACCCAGCCGAACTCAACAACCTCCACACCCCTCCCTCACGAGCCCTCAAAACACACCTAAAAGCCTTCGGATGACTATCACACCAAACCACCACACAACCTTAATCAACGAACAACTCAACAACTCAAAAACAAAACGAAAAATACACACCTAATCGGACCCTTATCATACTCAACCCCAGGCAACCTCACCTCTCCAAACCCAGACTCATCCCTCGCTGGCAAAATCTCAAAGCAAGCTAAAATCGTAGTCATCGTTATCCAAATCCACGCCGAAGCGAAATGCCGTCCCGGACAAATCCTATACATATGTTTGCGCAGAATCAGTCGGCCAACCAGCGTCGAGCCAGTTTGGCGAAGACTGACCGTCGTCCGAATCCAAATGCCATATCTTCTGGATTCCTCACATCACTTCGAAGGGAATACCGCCGATCGCGACCATCGTACTCTAAGAATCGGCCAGGGTCGAATTTGGATGGATCTGGGAATTCTCGGGGGTTGTACATCATCGCTCTGTGGTGTGTGATATGTGTGAGGATGGTATGGTATGGGAACCGAGGGTGTCGTACAGCATGTTGAAAAATATCATTGAGCCTGCAGGTATGAACATGCCTTGATATACATCATCTTGAACCGAGCGATGAGGAACACCTAACAGGTCTTATTATGGATTGGAACAGCTTTCGACGAAGAGTACGAATCACCTGCGGGGAGGACAGGTTTCCACCTTCAATTCCTTATGAGAAAAGTAGACGATTAGAGTGATAGTAGACGTACCTGAGTACCTCTCTATACAAAGCCTCCACATAAGGAAGAGATCCTCTATCCTCAAAGGAAGGCAATCGTTCCCCGTGCAAAAATTCATCAATAGTGCGCTGAGCCTCGCGTTGTATCTCAGGGAAATGGATCATCGCTATAATAAACGTATCGAGGCTTCCAACTGTCTTCATACGCAGTCAGCATCTTCCCGCTTTCGAGATCTCGTAGCTTACGGTATCTGCACCAGCTACAAGGGACATTATGAGAAACATTCTTGTGAAATTTATGAGTGGTTCGAGGACGGACCGATATATGTCATTGCTAACACCCCGTTTATCGCATCTTCATTCTTGATACTCCCATCCGACATCAAATTCGCTTCAATCAATCCCGTAGCCATAGAAGGCAACGCAGTCCCGTCAAACTAAAAGAATCAAAGTGAAGAATGAGCTTCAGACCAAGACATAGCACACACAATGAAGATCACGTACATATTTCGCCTTTACGATATTATATGGCAGAGTTGTCGTCCGTTCCGCCGCTTTCTTCATAAGACCCACATTCCGCACGAACTTCTTCCCCCACAATCGTAGCGGTAACTTGCCCACTTCCAAACGTGAACCACGGCACTCATTCGTGGACAGAGAAGCTCGACGCACATATTGGCCATATGTCGATAGGATGAACACCAGGACCGCCAAGACATTCGAGAGTGCGGATAGCTTCTTTAGCATTGACTACCCATTCGTCGTCGTTGCTGGTGACTATATCACGTTAACGGGGCTTCGTAGGAGTATATATGCGGAACGTACCTTTATGACCGTAAGTGATTGACATTATATTGGCTCCTGTATACCTATATACCCAGATAATCAGAAAAGACAAGGAGTGATTGCATCATAAGCCTTACATTCGGTTCTGGGACTGAAACTCGGTGGGATGATCTAGCAGGGAAGATGCAAACGCTTTCGCATTTTCAGCGAGCATGCTCTGATGTTTCACAGAAGCGCTTCGGTTGAAATATTGATTGATCATACGGCGTTTCAAATGGAAGTCTTCTCCGTATGGTTCTGCTGATAACGCGAACGTCCACCCACCGCTTCGGAAAATCGTCGTCAACCATCTGAATGTGCAAAGAATAGGGAATAGGTGTACACTCACTATTCTCGTATTACAGTCATCCTAGGACGATCGGAGTAGATTACACCTCGCTTGTGTAACAGATCAAAGCCTATTTCACAAGAGTTGATAACCACGATCTTCATCCCCAACGCCGACAGGAAATATATATCTCCTATAGAATGCACTCAATCACGGAAATGATTTTCTGAGACGTGGACATACCGTAGATAGCAGCCCATTCTGTGAATTTGATCCAAGGTGCTACAAGAGGGATTTGGAAGGTATTCCCGAAGATTGGGATACCCTTCGGACCAGGAAGATTTACCCCCCTTCGTCGATGCCAGAGCCGCTTTCCAAGCGTGAAAAACGCGTATAGGAGTAAGACAAAGATGACTGAGAACATTGCCCCTTGGGTGAGGGTAGGAATGGTCATTTTATGGAGCGCTGTAGACGAAGAACAATCAGCAAGACCTTGGTGGCATTGCACTGGCACTGTCACTCACAGTATCTTCCTCAATGCAGGCTCAGGTTTCGCAGATGACTATCCCAAGGACGCGTCCTAACAGCCGGGGGGAAAGTTGGGCTACGGGTGATGATGAGCCTGACACTGACGAAATTTGTAGGAAGAAGCATGGTACTTGATGAGAGACTGAAGTGAAGACCGTGCTAGATGCCAGCGCTATGGTTCGCGGCCATCGTGTTCATGGTCGCCATACTGTCAATAATGGATGGCCGTTCGACTTCTCGCCAAGGGATGGCCGCATCCAGGGTCGTATCATCCGCATTTTGCGACATAAACGCGATTTATGGCTGAGAAAGCGAAACAGAGATTTGGATTCATTGATGGGTGACTCGAGATAGCCCTGGATGCACGAAAGGACATTTTGACTGGGTCGAGGACATGATGTATTGATGACGAGCAGGTTTGGACGGGACCAAGTGATGATTATGTAAGCGTAGTGCATGGTCTCTTCCAGGTTGACATCGACATCAGATTTACGCTATTTTGCAGCGGACCTGGTGCTCAGAAAACTTTCTCAAGTACCTAATGCGTCTCATAGACAGTGACTTCATCATAATCGGGCTTCAACACGCGTCCCCATTGAGGGAATATACTGTACATTCAAGCTGCTTGTTCATTACCTTCTGATCCGTTCAACGGTCTGTTGAAACGCTTCACAATATCGCAAGCACAGAAATGAAAACCGGACGAGGTTGTAAGGGGCATGAGTCGCAGACAGGCTTAGGGCGACTATGTGGTACGTTCATGAGATTTTCGCCATATTGATCAAGTTGATAGAACCTGACAAAAGCTTGTTCGTAGACGATATTTGGGAGCACCGCATCCCACCCTAACGTATCACAATAATACGACTTATTGTTGCAAACAGTGTACGGCAGAATCGGTTTGCTGATGGGCTACTCGAGAGGGCTCTCAGGCTGGATACATGTTCTTATCTTGAATCTCCCGCATTCCCCGCGCTTAGGCTGTCGTGCCACTGGCATCACTAGTTATTCTCAAGCACTTCTCAAGTATCACGTCCCTCCGTCAGATCAGGTCTGCTGCTGCCAATACGGCTCCAATATTGTCACGTCGTTTCAAACTGACTTGGAATGGCTTGGGGTGACTACGAGAATATCAGTATTGGACCAACATACACTCGTTCTACTGGCAAAAGACATACCTGACGACTGCGGGCACATATTCCAAATCAGGCAATATATCATTTCCAGCAGCATCGATCATTGGCGATATATCAAAGATGGCAAGAATAGTCGACATTTCGAGCCAAAGCCATGATGTCGCGAAGTGGCGCCCAGGGCATATTCTGTAAACACGTTTCCTGAAAGTGAGTAAACAGCACAACGGAGCGTTTCATTGAAACAATGGCTAACCTTGGTCCGTATCCGAAAGCAGTATTCAAAGGATCATTCTCCACCTTCTTCAAGGTATGCTTGTCTCCGTCGGACTCCAGGAAACGATAAGGATTGAAAATCTCGGGGTTGGGAAAATCATCAGGATTGTGCATTATAGCCCTGCTTACACTCAGCGTCGTAATCGCGGTCCGCCATCCTACTTCTCTTACATTACGTTAAAAATGATCATTGTACCCTTAGGTATCAATATCCCTTCGTATATGTCGTCGTGTGTAGAGCGATGTGCAATACCTATGGGTGTATTACTGGTATCAATGGATTGGTGATAACGAGTAACAATTTAGACTCCCACCTCCCGGAACAACAGGCTTCCACCTTGACAACTTCCATATTCAAGAAATGCTCGACGAAAATATATCCAAAAGCTCACCGTTGGATCTCCATGAATAGGGCATCCAAAAAAGGCAACGACGGTCTGTCATCAAGGTTGGGTAGCCTTTCTCCTTGTAAAACCTCATCAATGGATTTCTGAGCTTCGCGTTGAACCACCGGATTGAGCATCATAGCGATCATGAATGTGTCAAGGCTTGAGACGGTCTTCAAAAGCGTAGAGGAACATATTATCAGTCTGTCCTGGCAAATGCACAAGTGAGCAACCCACCGTGTCCGCGCCGCCTTCGTCGTTCGATACTAAATCAATTGAACCTCTATCGCAACAACTTTCAATACTGACCTAGATATGTAATTCCCAGAGCGCCGCTGATAAGCTCTTCATGTACTATTGTCCCATCGGGTCTGAGATTTTCCTCTATCAGGGCCGTGGCCATGGAGGGAACTGCGTTTCCCGAGAGCTAAAAGAGTAAATGATCAATGTCGACTCGGAAATATCTTGGAATTACTTAAAAATTTCTCTTTGACAATGCTATACGGCACAGCAGAAACCAGGTGAGTTGCCTTTTTCATCTCTTCTATTTTTTTAGGGAATCCCTTTCCCCAGATTGCGTACGGTAGCTTCCCCACTCCGGTTCCATTAGCCCTGCATTCTTGAGAAATATTAAACCATCTACTCACGGATTGGCCATATATCGATCGGATGTTGAGCCAATGTTTCGACGGTTGACAGTGCCTTTTCGGCATTCCGAGTCCACTCGTCGTTTTCGTCCTCCACTGTCAACACCGCCCTGCATCAATATGACTCACAGAACAGAGTGCAATCTAGACTACCCAGATGTCCATAAGTCACCATCATAATATTCGCCGCAGTGTACCTTCAGAGACGGGAAAGTCAGAGCCAGATAACGCATCTTGCAAGTGTGATGAATTTCTCGTACATTTTATGATACGAGTGAAATTTTGCGGGATCTCGGAGAAGACTTTGCATAAACAGTCGGAGATTGGTATACATTAGGCTCAAGTGCTTCTTAGTCGCGGTCGGGTTGAATGTTTGATTGATGAATCTGCGTTTCACATGAAAGTCCTCTCCGTACGGATCCAGTGTTAGATTAAACCCCCATCCGCCGCTGGGCCATTTGTCAGGATTTATCAAAGCCTCGTTGCATAATGATGAAGACGAATAACGTACTGATCTCGAACCAATGCCATCCCCGGTCGATCAGCATTGTTTGTTCCACGTTTATGTAAGAGATCATGTGCAACACGAGCACTATTCAAGACGACAACTTGCCGACCCATTATATTTATATGGTAGATGTCACCTAAATCAATATGAGATTGTATCCATGAGCATTCAACGAGTCCGAGGTTATAGCTATAGACGTACCATATTGAGCCGCCCACTCAGTAAACTTGATCCAAGGACCTTTGGGGGGGATCTGAAGAGCATTTCCCAAAATCGGGATACCTTTGGGCCCAGGGAGATCGGACAGACTTCTCGTGCCTCTACGATCAGTAGGGTAGAATTTCGTCCAGAAAATGATGCCGACAGAGAGACAGAGGACGGTTGATGATAAAGTCTTCAACGCAAAAACCCAGTCCACGTTTGCTCTTGTATCGAGAGAGGCAGTCTTCCAGAGCGAACGAAGTGTGGGGTTTTGGAGTGACATCGGGCACAGAAAGAACTGCGAGTAGCGAAACCCAGCGGGGCTAGAAGTACTGAATGGACTCGAGGAGGACAATTACCAATGCCTAGAACTGATGTCGGTCCGAAAACGTCCCATGAATCACAGGAGCAATGAAAGCTAGGCCTGTCCTGTACTAGACTCGAATATATACAGGTACGGTGTAATTGATTGCGGTGGAGTGAGAACTTGAAAAATACACCAATCGATCACCTACTCAACAATTCACGCATTATTAGTGGATGGTTTACTGACCTCGTGTAGTGACGCTTGAGTCTGTGCGGTGCTACGGGGCTACGTAACTGGGCCCCCCTGATTGTAAGCAGATGCTTCCGCTTCCCGGCAGCCCTCGTATGCTCGGTTGTTGGCTGAGTCGTGGGATTTATATGGAAGTCCTTACTCATTACATCCTTACGTCCCGTTCTCATTCTGGTCGCATGAATCGCCAGGGCCAGTAGCATGCACTAGGAATGAAAGAGACAGCACGGCTACAGATAAGACGTAGGTGTAGAAGTTCGTCGCTCCTACTAATGCTGCATGTCCAGCGCGTCATATAGTCTGTCATATCAGAGAGACAATTCGTCTCCCGACTCCGTTGCGCAGTACGGTAGCATAAGTCCGTCTAATGTCATAATGCATAGCCTGGGAGACAGGGTCAAATTGCATAGTAATTCGATATATTCGATCATTAATATATTATTTTCATGAGATCGTATCAGATTGTGTGGTCTTTGTACCATGCGAGAGATGCGTTAGGGGGTCATTGCACCGGTGACGGGCTCGAGCTCGAGATCTGGGGAAGTATGAGAACTGAATACTGATAAAAAGATTGCGTGTAAGAATCATAACAAAAATCGATTTGATTATCACATTTATTGCCCAGCTCCATATTCCGTCTCTGTGCATTGGCCTGCATGTTCAACAAAGCTCTGCTGAATGCTATACGGCGAAGTCCACGGCCGAGGTCCCGGGACTCTGACTCGAGTGGCCGTAAGCGAGAGGCGTGAGAACTCTTCAGTCAGCTGCCGACTTGTAAGTTAATGACTTAAAGATGACAGTATAGACCATGATTCTGTGAATTGTGTGTGCAACATTTTGTGTTGCCATCCCGATACAGAGGTCAGAGAGATTCCCAGCCTGGAGGTTTTGCGCTCTCGCCCTATGCCACTTGGTTGAGCGGAGTCCGAATTGCCTCAATAGACTAACGGACTTTTAGACTGAAGGCAATCGTACTCAGTTATCGAGGTCAGGACTCGTCTTAGACATTTTTTTGCGGCTATCCTCTGTATATTGAGGTCCTCAAGTGACCTAAATATTATCTGGGCCAGTCGATGGAGAAATCATTACTCCGAAGAATAACAGGAGCAGCTCAATAATCTCCTAACAACAAAGCCATCCCCGGGCGAGGTTTCAAACGCGAGCCAAACTGTTTGGGATGACTACATTCCTCTCTTCAGCTCTGGCAGTCCAGGATTCACGCGAAATTCACAGTACCTGACAAGTGCTTGTTCGTAATCCAAATTTGGCAATATCGGCTTTCCGTCATCGTCCAATTCCGGCGATATTTTGAAGACAGCAAGAAGAGTAGCGATAGTGATCCACATCCAGGATAAAGCTACATGTCGTCCAGGACATATTCTAGCTCTCGTGTAAGCGACGGGGGAAGACGGATGTAGAAATGGTTGCGCACCTTCGTCCGAAGCCGAATGTAATGGTTTCGGGGTCCTGGATGTCTGTTCTGAGAGAGTAGTCCTTGCCACCATCAGCGGACGTCAAGAAGCGATGAGGGTCGAATTTGGAGGGTTCAGGGAAGTCCTTCACATTGTACATCATTCCTCTGTATACGATTAGCGCTTGAAAGTTAATTATCTGGCGTCTCACAGGACGTTGAAGATGACAGTTGATCCTTTCCGAATGTACATTCCCTTATATTCGTCATCCTCAATGGACCGATGCGGAATACCTTGATATATCGCATTAATCCCAAATGACAGAAAATAATTCAGTTCGCATACCTCCCGGAAGTACCGGCTTCCATCTTGAATTCGCCATCAAAACGATGCCCCTCGGATCCTTTTATAGTAATAACGTACCGAAGAACTTCCTTCAATATCGCATCCACAAGAGGCAATTTCCCCCGATCTTCAAAAGTGGGCAATCGTTCGCTTTGTAGTAAGTCATCGATCGTCTTCTGTGCTTCGTGTTGTATTTCTGGATGGAGGATCATCGCGATGACGAATGTATCAAGGACGGAGACGCTCTAAAATGCAACGTTAGCACACTGGCCGCTCACAGTTGCGAGAGGGGAACGAACCGTATCAGCTCCGGCTTAACGAACAAGTAACAGTAAGCTTGGAATCATTAAGATTCGCGTGAGCCCTGGACATACCTAGATATGCACCAGCGAGTGCTCCATTGATGCTCTCTTCGTACATAACACTTCCATCTGCCTGCAGGTTCTCCTCGATCAAGTTCCTCGCCATAGAAGGCACAGCAACACCCTCAAACTACAGCTCTCACTTCAATCATTCGCAACATTACGTGAATGGGATAACTTACGAACTGCTGCTTAACGATTTCATAAGGGACCGTACTCACCTGATACGTGGCCTTCTTCATCCTCTCAATCCGACGGACGAGGTTAGGTCCCCAGAGCCACAAAGGTAATTTTCCGACTGATAGTTGAGTCAGATTCGGCATCAACTTTGATTATGAGACTGAGGGAAGAGGACACACGAAAGGGCCAGACATCGATTGGGTGAACGCCGAGGGTATCGACCGTCGTTGCTGCTTCTTCAGCGTTTCTGATCCATTCGTCGTTCTCGTCTACCACTGCACTCGCGATTTGTGATCATGATCGCCCCAAGATAATAGAACAATGAGCGAACCTTGATGACCATAAGACATCATCATGATATTCGCACCCGTGTACCTATTGCCAGCGTCAAATCTCAAGTCCTCTCCAACATCAATTCCTTACGTTCGATTATAGGTCCGAAAGTTCGAAGGATGTCGCAAGAGATGTAAGACGAAAGTGTTGATGTGGTCGGTCATTATGTCGTAGTATTTCTTGCTGGCGCTGGGGTTGAGGGATTGATTCGTAAGCCGACGTTTGATGTGGAAGGATTCGCCGTAAGGTTCGGTTCCCAACATGAATTTCCATCCACCGCTGTGATAGCACAAACACAACACATTGTTCAATCGAAAGATGGACGCGGAAGAAAGGAGAGATATGCGTACTGGTCTCTGGTAAGTGACATCCCTGGGCGATCTGAATATATCGCCCCGCGTTTATGTAATAGATCATACGCTGCCTCGAAGGAGTTTAACACAATTAGGTCTTGTCCTATCATCGAAAGTCGGAATATATTGCCTATCGTAGTCCTTGTCAATCTTCATTCTCTCTCATAACAAAGCGAAGGCGACACGGGGAGAAACAATCGTACCATATATAGAGGCCAACTCGGTAAATTTGGTCCAAGGTCCTTTGAGTGGGATTTGAAAGATGTTGCCGAGAATGGGGAGACCAGCTGGACCCGGCGGATAGGGGAGCGGGAGCTTCGACCGACGTGAAGCATTCGAGCTCTTCCTGATTAGGAGGATGAGGAAGATGACCGGGATTGAGTAGACGAGTAGGATCCCTAGGGGGAGAATCGGAACTGGCAATATTCTTTCGGTTTCTTTTCCAACGGGGGAAGTTGGGAAGGTCCGATTGAGGATCCAAGTATGAATTTGCGCGGATGTTAGCTGCATTGATATCTGAGGCAGCGAAGGAGGATTCAGAGCGACAGGATGAAGAGCTTATGAGCAGACGCAGATATTCGACAGAGATGTCGTGTGTGTTTGACCGTTCGAGGTTCGGGCGGGATGTATCCTGAATCCTCGTTGAAATGTTGTGCACATCTGTATCATGGTGAACATATGTGCCGGTTCGAAGAACAGGAAAATTTTCTTGTCAAAACTAATTTGACGGAGAGGGGTGTGAAGACGCACTTTTACATCCGCCGACAGGCAGCCGGGGGCAGCGGGAAGGTCTTCTGTCGATAATTACAGTGCGAGTTTGTGAGCTTTGTGTAGGGTGCCATGTGACTCCGAGACAGCGAAGGGAGGGCAATTTGATGAGGCGCTAGGAAGAGACAAAGAGAACTCGAGCTCGACTCGGATGTTGATGGAAAATTTGGAATTGGGGAGGTCCATCGTGTATTAATAAGGCTGAATATCTTTGAGACTTGAAGGTTTGATTCGTGTACTCCGCTGCTACATAAAACCGGCCAAGGCGGATTCGACACACTTGAGGAGGTCAAATGAGGTGCTGTCTTTTTGAGACGTGGACGAAGACGGCTGTAAAGGAGACGAGGGGAGCCGTCGTCCCGGTACCTTGCCCGTTGCTTCCGAAACTCCGGCGCGATCGATCTCGATCACGAAATTTTGATTCCGTTACCTTACACTTAACCTTGCATGTACTCCACACGATTTACAAGATGCTAATGGAGCTCCTGTGGCGTCGCAGAGGCGCTGCAGTGTTTCTGCACCCCTATTTTCGAATAGGAATGGTACCCATATATGGAGCGGCATTATATGGGCGCCTAGAGAATAATAATAGCGATCGGCTTTATTGTTTAATTCGATCGATCGAGTCATCAACCGTGGTGGGCAAGAATTAACTACAAAGAGAGGCACATGAAGAAATTCTGTCTCCTGCATTACCAGGTAATAGGCTCATTCGTCGTCGATAAAGGAGGCCATCGAAGGACGCAGTTTTAGACGACATCGGAAAGGCTTGGGATGGCTATGGAGAATAATAAGATCAGTCTGTACCCACAGAGCAAAAGTAAATCGCTGATACCTGACGAACCCATGTTCATATTCGAGTTCCGGGAGCTCTGATTTGCCTTCAGCATCAATCTCGGGCGAAATCTCAAATACGGTAAGCAGAGTAGCGATGGTAATCCATAGCCAGGAACTAGCAAAATGTCGACCGGGACATATCCTACACCAGAAAATGAGAAACACGACCACTGATCAGATCGTAAATATGAACGTGCCTCCGTCCGAAACCAAAAGCGATGTCCTCGGGATTTTGCACGTCAGAGCTCAGCGTGTATGCATTGTCGTCACGGTTGAGGAATCGCTCTGGAAGAAAATTCAGAGGGTCAGGAAAATCTTGTGGATTGTGCATCATCGCCCTGTTTTTCCATAAGCGTTGATTACCTTCCGTCAGAATGATAGACCATCTTACAGCACGTTAAACACGACCATTGTGCCTTTCGGGATAAACATGCCCTCGTATTCATCGTCTTGGGAAGAACAGTGAGGGATACCTCCAGGTACTACGGGCTTCCAACTTCGATTTATCAACATTATAATAGTTTAATTGGCTAGGTCTCGTTTGCGTACCGTTGAACCTCTCTCAATATCGCTTCTAGATATGGCAGACGACCTCTGTCATCTAGAGTCGGCAATCTTTCACCTTGTAGTAATTCATCGATCGTCCTCTGCGCTTCGCGCTGTATCCGAGGATGATGGATCATTGCGACAATGAAAGTATCGATATTGGAAACCGTCTGCTCATGGACAAACATCGAATTAGTACTCCAATTAAGCACCAGATAGATCAACAAACCGTGTCGGAACCGGCTTTGTGGATAAATTTGGCTACTATAAATGAGCTGTGAAAAATGTAGGGGCGTGCTAACCTATATATGTAATGGAAAGAGTGCCGTTAATCGATTCTTCGTGTGCAATCGTCTTGTCTGGCCGGATGTTTTCTTCCAGCAGCATCGTTGCCATCGAAGGCAAGGCTGTTCCACTAAACTAAATCACGTCAATTGTGCACCAGTGCCGTAGAGCATTGAGACTCACAAATTTACGTTTGACGACATCGTAGGGTACAGTGGATGCCAAATGCGTAGCCTCCTTCATTTTCTTCATTTGCTCCACGAACTCCTTTCCCCAAATAAAGAACGGCAGCTTTCCAACTTGAGATCCATTCCATGAGCGTGTCATACAAACCGTGCTACGTGGTGAATGACTGACGGAATGGCCAAAAGTCGATTGGATGATTTCCCATGCCTTCTAGTGTCCTTGCTGCCTCTTCCGCGTGTTTGACCCATTCATCGTTTTCGTCCTTGACTATGAATTCGAGCTGGGTGAGCACAATATCATATACACTAATCCAAGCGAGTCGCACCTTGATGACCATAAGCCAACATCATCATGTTGGCTCCTGTATACCTATAAATCATACCACACAGTTCAGCCTCCGAATTCACGATATCGAATTAAAAAAAGTCACATTCGGGTATATGCCTGTACTTTCGATGAATCTCGAAGTAAACTCTGCGCGAGTAATCGAGCGTTGTCTTGCAACATGCCGAAGTGTTGCTTTGTGGCTGTAGGATTGAGAGATTGATTATAAAACCTTCGTTTGATGAGGAACTCCTCTCCGTAGGACTCGGTTGCGATATTGAAATGCCAGCCTCCACTATAAACCCCGTGAGAGAAACGTCAGAAAACAATTGAGAGGCAAACAAAGGCTTACTGATCTCTGGTCAGCGACATTCCGGGACGATCAGAGTAGATGTTTCCACGCTTCGTCAAAAGATCGAAACCGGCCCGCGCAGAGTTCAACACGACGATACTGCGAACCATCATGTTAAGATAAAAAATATCACCTGTCAAACAAGCCGCACTAGATCAGAACATTGAAGACGACGCATTCAAAAATCGCAACTACCGTATACTGCAGCCCATTCCGTCCATTTCAGCCAAGGGTCCTTGAGCGGCATTTGAAGAGCATTGCCTATAATTGGAGCACCTCTGGGACCGATTGGATACGGGAGACGCCCCTTCTTCCGCCTCCATTTCTGTGCGCGAGAAAAGAGGGCATAGAAAGACAGAATCGTTGCAAACGCTATGATGATCTCCAGACTCAATTTCGAGATTAACCGAGTGGCGAGCCACGTGTCAGTGTCAGAATAGCTGAACGAGGTGTCTCTTGCTGATGCCATCTTGACAGGGTGAGTTCATAGTTGCCGGAAGGTCATCAGTCCTTTTATATATATACCCGGGGGCTGAGCCAGACGGATCTTTAGCTTCGGTTTCCACTAAAGAAGCGAATAACTGATCCCGTCTTGTATCGGTTGGGATAGCGAGACCCACTCTAACAGAATAGGACGATGTTCCTTTGGGTTGACCAGGTTGACCCCAAATCTCACGTAGATCTCCGCGCTATTCATCGTCACGGAATCTATGAGCCCGATAGACGACCATATGCTTAGACGGTAGGCATCATCCAGTGTGGAATTTGAATATAGATTCCAGGAAAGGCGAGGGGATGTCGATGTCCGTAGAGCTGCGAGTTTGACAGATAATGCTGTGATATTGCTGTTGCAGGACAAGTGAGAAGATCTCCTGAAGATTATCAAGAAAGAGACCCCGGCAACGTACGTATACGTATACCTTTTTAGGCTCTCCTTAAACCATTCAAGCGACTAGAGAGGGGTGCGCAGCACTGCAGCGTGGGCTGGAGCCGCTGGACTCACCGGCTTCTCGCAACTTGAACGCACGCCCGGCGGTTTAGGATACTTGCCTCAGGCATTTATCCAAGATACAGCCGTCTCGAGAGGCATGAGGCTTTGGTGGACACGGACAGTACTAGTAGTGACGAAAAACGAAAGCTTCATTTTCCTCCCAGTCTCGGAGCGGAGCCGGTTTTCCGGTACCTCGCTAACTCGCTAACTCGCGCTTCCGGGATCTCGGCGTGATCGATCTCGATCTCTCCTTGTTTTGATTCCGTTAGCGGACGTACCCCTCGAACGATTTACGGGATGTATTGATAACGATGAACTAAGCCAAATACGACTGCTGATAACGAAACGTAAGGACAGGACAGGGAAGATAAGAACGGGGGGTATTGAACAGTTGGCTGGATAATGCCAGTGATAATTGGATGGAGCTCTTGGCTCGAATTGAGAAGGATCTGGTATCTCATAGGATCATGTGCACCGACACAGGAGACGATGACATACAACACATTGGGGAGCGCGGATGGAGCACAGTCAGAGAAAAGGGACTGACTCGGACTCCGAGGGAGACGATGAAAACTACCAATTCGTGCCAAATCAAAACTGATCAAACAGTATTCTCGTCCGCAACATTCTTGAGACGATAACTCGGTATCACAGAACATTTAAAGTTCTCGGTGTAGTGCATCTCCTCATTCGTGATCGAGCAAAGAGGCTATCGAAGGGCGCACTCTCAGCTGACATCGAAAAGGCTTGGGATGGCTATGCCGAATGTCAGTTTATGTACCCACGGGGCAAAAATATATTAACACATACCTCACGAGCCTGGGTTCATATTCAAGATCTGGAAGCACCGGATTCCCTGCCGGGTCAATTTCCGGCAGGATCTCGAATACACCCAGCGAAGTAGCAATGGTAACCCACAACCAGGAACTGGCAAAATATCGGCCTGGGCATATCCTACACCCAGATCAGCAGGGAGGTTCAATACGTAGAAAGGAGCTCCAAACATACCTCCTTCCGAAGCCAAATCCGATGTCTTCAGGATTTTGTACATCGGATCGTAAAATATATCCATTTTCGTGTCGCTCAACAAATCGTTCCGGCAGAAATTTGAGAGCATCGGGAAAATCGTGTGGATTGTGCATCATCGCCCAGGGTTCGAGATCTGTCGATTGAGATAAAGAATTGGTGGTGGCAGACACGAAAAGACGCAACGAGAACAGGAGTAGGATGCCAAGTGATTGAGTCCTAGGCAACTTCACCGGAAGTTAGCTATTGAAAAAGTACGCAACTCCACAACGAGAAAGAGTCCTGGAGGGAGAAGGGACACACCTCTGGAAATACGAATGAAATTACTCCTGGCTTGGCTCATTTTGGCGCATGTGATCGAGATAACACAGTGAAGAGCTTATTTGACATTTCCAGTGTGAAGAGGAGAACGTAGCATGGTCGTTCGCTAAGCACAGCACCGCATGGACAGAAAGAAAAGTCATCGCGTCGTCCGAGTCGCTCACGAGATGTTCTATTTCGAATTGAGATGGCGGCTCAATCTGTTGCACGGGATCGAGATTCGAGGACCACATGAAACGCAGGTGGAGAACAGTACTAGTGCTTTGGAAGCTCCTGTCTAGACTTGCACAGAGATGCCATATTCACAACGAAAAAGTAAAGCATCGGTGCTGTATTGTTATTACTGTTTGGGTACTAGTGCGCTGTCGAGCTTCATTGTCGACGACGATGAAGGTGAGGAACAGAAGAAGAGAGCGTCGGTTGTTATCTCCGCATTTTACTTCTTCTACCTTTCATACCCCAAGACTCAGGCTCTCTCAAGCAACCGCATTCGACCTTACATCTCACCTTCACAAGTCAACGTCGAGGAGTTCGATGAATCGTTGGAGATTCGGGACGCCGCACTGGCATGCGACCGGAAGCTCGAACTGAGGCCCGGGCTTCATTCCTGCGATATTCCTCCAAAAATTCAAGTCCAATGTCGCAACTTCAGACAGGCATCCATGACGCCAGGTTCAGAAAAAAACCACTTCGTGCTACGCACTTATGATATTGCAATATTGGCACCATCCAACCACACCAGTAAGCCTCATTCCTCTACTGGCGAAGGACCAATATAAAACCGATTCTCATGAGAAGCTCATCAGCATAGCGATTCTCCGTCTCCGTATCTCCCACCTCGATGCCACCATCTGCAGATACGACATCAAATCTCCTCAAAGGGCTGAAGATCGTCCAGAGCTTGAGTGAAGCTGTGCCTCACGGAGGGATTCTAAAAGCTGTGGCTGGCGTTGGGATCACCATATTGGAGACTGTGGAGGTTAGTCCTTGGCTTCTCTTCCATCTTCTTTCATTCGATGACTGATCTTGGAGTAGCGAGCTCGAGTTAATCGGGAAGAATGCTTTGATATCGCTCGACGAGCGGCTGAGCATATTTCGGTCTTGAAGAGATTGCGTACGGAGGATGGATTGTCTGACGATCTTGGCGATAGTCTGGAACGGTATCGTCGGTCAGTCATTTGTATATCTCCACTTCGTCCTCCACGTCGTGCTCACGTCCGTCTCGTAGAGTCCTCGAAGAAGTATCGACAAGAGTCGAAGGTTTGGGATCCATGTCAGGGGCAGGGAAGAAGTGGATGTTTCAGACAACGAGTGTGCAAGAGGAGACCCAGATGTGTCTAGAGAAGCTGGACGAGGCGTATCAGATGTACATCGTAAGTTGCTACTGTTGAATACATGGCCGAAAAGTGCAGTATCCTGACACGGCGCTCAGTTCGACTTCTCGATCGCAACCGATAAAAAATTGACGACCCTTGTGAACGGGATGCGAGCTATCTCACTTCGACTGGATTCGCCAACATCACAAGTCCACCGTCGAGATGAACCGGATGAGGTACCTTCACATCGATTTTGCTGACGTGCTCGGCTCACTGACCGATTTTCTTAGATTCGGCGAATATCAATGGAAGACATCCAATTCGCCGAAGAGATCAGATGTATCAAGACAAGGAGCTATAGACTACGCATACAGCCCGGCAAAGTGATTGATCGATTCGGGGCACATAAGAATGTGGTGATTCGGAAGTTCGAGTCAGGAGTGGAGAGAGAGGACGAAAGATGGGGGGCTTTCAACGAGGAAATCGAATGGCGGCGTGATCTTCTGTGAGTTACACTTGTTCGACGAATACTACCAACGACCTGACGTGGTATTTTGTTCAGAGGTGTTCACTTTGCGAGGATGTTAGGCATTGCTATTCCGAGTCGAAGAACAAAGATAATTGTCGTTGAAGCTGGTGAGATTGTCTTTGAAGTTCATACGTGAAATTGATCTCCGAGGCGGATCAGGCTCAATCAGCGCATATGACCACCTGCAGAGTCTGTCTGGCTTGGAATTCTTGCTTGAACATGTTCGGATTGTATGTCAGCTTCTTCGTTCTTGATCTGAAGCTCATGATCTCCCAGATGTTTGATTTCGTGGTACGTAGGATTCAATAGAAGACGTACGACGCAAACGGTGAACTGAACTTACAGACGGCCTATCAGTTCCTTGCGGATCATGGGAGTTCGTGGAGAGGTGGCGTGAGTGACGTCGATGTGCAGAGGGACGGACACTGATAGGAACGACCAGTATCGCGATATCGTTCTGAATGGGAGAGATAATCGGCTGTTCCTGGGCGCATTAGGGAGGATCGATAACCAGTGGAAGAACTCGGGAAAGAGAATGTGGGACGCATTTTTCAACGTGAGTCGTACCCGATCTTGTAAACGTAGTATTGACGGGCATACGAACAGTTAGCAGTAGGACATGGTCAGTCCCACTTCTTCCGACTTGCCGGAAGCGCATGCTCACAAAGATCAGATCTAACCTGGAGAGGCGGCGATTCATTCGATGTTTCCGCGGATTTCTTCAGAAGAGCCACAGAATCGCTGAAGAAGTGGCAAGAAGCGCAGAACGAAGAATGTGCTCGAGAACTGTGGGCTTGTTTGTGGTTATGGAGAGGATCGAGTCAGTTTGAGGAAGGCGTGGTGGATTCGCCTCCGTTAGGGGAGATAGGGTGGAGAGAAGGAGGAATATGGCGAGCTATCCCACTCGTCCATCGGTTCCCTGTTGCGTGTGCAGCTGAATATTCTATCACTGCCTATCGCTGTCGGGATGAGGAGAACGAAGCGATTGTAGGGACTCAAACAAAAGGATATACCCGGTCAGTGATTCAACAATCCATCCTTTTGCTATTCGTCAAGCTTATATGATTGTAGGTGGTCTTTTCATGTGTCGCCTGGGGAGGAAATTGAGCTGCAGACATGTGTTCAATCGTGCTGCACAGATCAAGTGTCCGAATTCTTCTGTGCTTCTGCGCTTCCGCTTGCCCATCGGTACGGAGTGGACGTGCGTTTGCTGCGATTGGGTCAGTCTTCTCTTTCCTTCTTTCTGATGCCTTTTATCGAACTGCGATAGTGTATCGCATGGGCATTCATATCTCCACATCCATAAAAATACCCATCGCCGAAGAATGTCCGATGAAGGTTTACTACTTCGCGTACCCGCACGCTCTCGACAACTCCGTGCCTCATCCACCAGGATTTTGGTCGTCCTCCCCTGATCCAGAATTCGCATTTGACTTATGCACCGAAATGACGAATGCGGATGTCCGGTTCGAACTGTAAGTCACTCATTTGTCCATCTTGTCGATTGTTGTAACTGATTGAGATATAGGAAACCGTATGTCGAATATGATAAGATCAAGGAGGCCGTTCTTCCTGTGTTTCAAGACTTGCATCAACGTGGATTCATCCCTGTTCCTGAGATCATTCACATCTCAGATCCGCCGTTCATACCCGAGTCTATGAATGCAGTTCCTGGCGGAGGAAAACTTCAACCTAGTACCGTGGCCATTGCGTGTGCAAAGAAACGTCGGGCAAATAGTTTGTTCTCGATATTTAGCAAGAAGAGAAAAACAGCGTAGCATGATCGAAGATCAAGGATTAAGGGTTCCACCTCAGATCGACCCCTCAGATCGGCCCCTCTGAACTACCCAGAAATGATTTCCGCCATCTTCATCTCCTCCCCATCTTCGAAAATATCTTTCCTAGAAACTTCTTCTTCCTCCCTCGAGCATCAATCTCTCTCCTCTGCCCCTCACCCTCAACTGAACCATCCTTTAAAGCACACTCCGGACGCGTCACTTCAGCGAGACGTAGCTGAGGCCGCACAGTCTGAGGAACAGGTAGATAACCGTGTGAATTGAGATCTTGGAGGAGGGCGAGAACGGGGGGATGGATGCAATCTTGGTGGATGACGTGTTTACTACAAATCAATTGAGTCGATCAATGAGAACGGATGGTTGAGGAGCGCACGTTTGGAAGAAAGGACTCCCTCCCTCTGGACTTGTATACGAATCTTCTTGAGAAGGAGGCCCGCTGGGTGAGGGATCCGGATCGTAGGACCAGAATCCCGGAAGATCTGGGATTGATCCATTCGCACCTGGCATATGTGCGAAATAATATATCGATCCTTCTCTGCTCGCTTTGATAGACGTAACGACTTGAATACCCGCATGCACCACTACTCCCATCGTCAGCGATAGTTCCAACACAAAGAGTACAAAGAGGGAAATGGGAAGGGGGCTGACCCAGTCTAAGAGAAGGAACGTCCACCCCATATTGACGAGCAAGCGAAATGGCACTCCCGAGGAAGAAATTGTATATCTCATTCGTGCAATCTGTCCGAACGCGCGTTTTGAGATACACTTCTTCACCTCTCTGAACGTCGAATTTCCATCTAGTGAATCCGCCTGTAGAAGTAGCTTCTACACGGACTCTTTCTTGTGAGCCCTCTCCCTCATGTTCGGCATCGTTCTTCTGATCGGAGTGAGGATTGTGGGAGTGGGAGAGAAGACGAAGGGCGGAGGGATCGTATGAAGGTGGTTTATGGAGTGCGAAATCGTGCACTAGAGGGATGAGATTCCACACTTTCCTACCACTCCCACTATAACCATCACTCAGGACTTCATCATCCCACCCAATATCCCCAACATTCCTCCAACGCACCTCCCCGTCCTCCCCAACCGCTTCCCTAGGTTCTTGAGCCCGACTCGACCCACTCCACATCCCCACACTCTTACTCTCCCATAACCCCTTTGCGCTACTTTCATCCTTTCTTTCTTGCCATTGTTCGAGGAGGGTGCGGGAGGCGTTGAATAGAGAGGTGTAGGATTCGAAGGAGGCGTTTGCGCGCCAATTCCAATCTATAAATCCACGTTATTAGTTTAGCCAGTGATTTGGGGGAGAAGAGGGAGGATTACCGAAGCCTGTTGCGAGCTACAATTTCGATGCTGAGTTAGTTATAGAAAGAAGGGGAAAAAGAGGGGGAGACGTACTCTATTAAAAGATTCCCACATCCTCCACCCCGAATCTCCCGATCGTCCATCCATCGTTCCTAAGCCGCCCATACATAAAGATTTATCGCGCGCGTTGAGGGTTATTTCGCGGAACTGCAACTTCATCAGTTGGAAAGATACATGGAGGGAAAGGGAGGGTACGCGTCCGATCCAGGAGCCGCCGTGATCACGCAAATATTGATACCCGGACTACGTAGTATATCCGTTCACTCGACGCCAGTATGGAAGTCGGAAGGGACGTACGGCGAATTCACACATCTACCACCACCATCATCAATATCTAGAGCACTAAAGTGACAGGTGACGATGGAGGACGTACGATTCGGATATGTTCATGTAAATATTCCAACCCCGGTAAACTCTGCAAATATTCATAAGCTATAACCGCGCCCTCCCCTGCACCAGTAGAGAGAATTATGATTTTCGTGCGGGACGATGGGACGGATATGCCGAGGAGACGTGCAAAGTGGATATTTCTGGCGCGGTATGATACGGATGAGAAAGAATTGAGGAGAGGGAGAGGAGGACGTACAGTAGATTTCTTCGGAATTCGATCTCTGCATCGAAAGCCTTCCACCCTCTCATCTCGTCCACACCCACATCCGAGTCATCATCCACCTCCACCTCCACCTCCTTCTGCTTCCCCTTCCCTTTCTGTTTCCCCTCCCCACCGCCTCCATGGCTCGTACTCACGGAGATGAACTTCCTCGCGATGACAGCTTTTCGTTCTCCACGATCAAGGAGATATCCACTTTCGATATAGAGAATGTATTCTTTCTTCTGGATGCGCGATAGGGAGGATGTAATTGTCAGGTTTGTAGATGGGATTCGACGGATCTGTTCCATTGTTGAGTATTGTATTGAATAGAGGGGGGTTGAAGGGGCTTACGGCGTCCGGCTGGTTTGCATCTGGGTTATGAGGTGTATAGACGAGTGATTGGGTTTGAGAATGTGTATCGAGTTGAAGGGAGAGTGCTCGCATGCAGTTTATGAGTGTTGATAATTTCGTATCGGCAGATATTGAGAATTGGAACTACACCCTCGTCGACACTGCTCTCTGGATGGATGGAAGAGGGACATACGATGTAGAGTTGATAAGCTTCGTTAAGCTTGTTTATACAAACGTTCGTTTCGTCTTGGACGCTCATTCTTGGTAGTCGTTTGGAGGATTCGCCGCCTAGTCTTTCGACTGTTTTGGATACATTCTTGAGAACTCTGAGCCATCATTAACATGGGCACGGACGAACGAAAAGAAGGGATTGGAACGTACGTTAAATAATTTTGCAAACGAAGTTTCACATCCTCCGACAAATCCAGATCACCATCTTCATTTACTCCAAGCACCCTCAAAACCTCTATATGCTCCGCCACTCTCCTCGCGATATCCTTGCACTCTTCTCTATTCACTCTCACTCGCTACACAATCAAACCGGTTAGTCATTCAGACGGGAGGATCGAGGGAGGACGAACGTCAGCTGTTTCGAGAATGACGATTCCGATACCTGCGATAGCTCGTATTATTCCTCCTGCATGGGGAATCGCTTCGCCGAGAGATTGGAGTATTCGGAGGGCTCGGAGGGGGTTGGAGGTGTCTTGTAGCATCTTTCGTGGGACTGGGAGATTGGTTGAGTCGGAGAGGTTTTATGGAGGAAGATTCGAGCATCGTTGGTGCTTTGCAAATTTGGTCTAGAGTCGAAGTGGCTGTGAAGGATTGATAGGAGTGAATATTAATCCTTGGTCCATGCGCGTGTACGCATTGAATTGTGAAGATTGAATGGGAAAAGCGAATAGTTGAGTCATTGATGTCGACTCGAGATGATGAGACAACTGGAAATTTTCAGCTCCGCCACCGACTCGTTCTTCTCCACCTGCGTCCCCTGTGTGTGGTCGCGAGTCAAGCATCTACTTACAGAATGCGCCAGATCGAATCTTGACCTCAGTTCGACGCAAAACATCTCGTAAACGACAACTCAATGATTTTCTTTCTGTCCATGGTGCTATGCTTATCGCGCGGTGTGGTATTATCGAACGACCATGCTACGTACCCTTTCTCCTCTTCATACTAGTACTCGAAATGTCAAATGAGCCCTCCACTGTGTTATCTCGACCGTATATGGCAGGGTCTGAGCGAATCTTATCAGTCTCTTCAGAAGTGAGTCTTTCCACCCACTTATAGGACTCCCTCTGGTTGTCCGATTGATGTAGCTTTCCTATAGCTGATATTAATGTCGGGTGATTACTTGGGACTCAGTCACTTGCTATCTGAATCCTGTGCACATGTGCTCGCTTTTTCATGTCTGCCACCACCGACGCTTCATCGCAATCGACAGATCTTGAACTCAGGCTGTTGCGCCCTCGGGCCTGAGAGTCTCTCCATTCTTTCGCATCCACTTGACCCAGCTCGTTCTAGCCCAACTCTCCAAATCCTCCTGGCAACTCCTCGCGGCGCATCACATGACTCTATGACTCAACGATCGCCTCCACATTGTCATCCCATCAATTGTTCAACGAAAGCGGTGCAGACGTATGGCTTTACAGTACAAGACACTGTACGAATGTCATCATCGCTTCCTATCCGCTGGATCGACTTTCCCTATCATTGGATGACTCTGGATCGTTCGACAAATCTCCCACCCAACATCCAAGAGTCCCTTTCGTTATCAACAAACAGTCAACTATTCAATGCCCTAATATCCTGACGACTTGGACGGAATGCAATCTCTTCAGATGGCACCACTCTTATCTTTGGGTTTCGTCTCATTGATATTGTCCTATTGGATACAGTGCATTCTCACCCGTTGACTCAACCCGTTGGTCAATAGCACATGTCGTAAATCATTCGATGGGCTCGCTATGATAGCGGAATCAAAATTCATTAGAGATAGAGTTCAAGATCGAGATTGATCGATTGATCGCGCCCAATTACCGGATGCGCTCTGCACCAAGGGTTTAGCGCTCCACGAGAAAATCGAAGTCTTCTAGATCTCTGCTTCACGAGATGTAAAGGCGAGATGTACCAGTACTAGTCCTCCAGTGCTCGTCATTCAGCTACGAGTACCATCGCCAGATCTCGCATGATTTCCCGACGTCAAGCGCTCTCGATGATCCCCGCCGCGTGAGGAATCCTCATGCGCTCATTGCGATTCGCGTGCTCAAGCCCGGCGAGACCTTCTACCTCGTCAAGTGAGATCAAACCGCGATCCTCAGTATTGGCGTCTGCAAAGGATCGAGCTACAAGCAATCGAGTTCTTCGGAAGAAAAGGAGTAGATGTAGGCTCATGTAGCCTGAGAGTCAGTGAGACCGCAACATCGTCTCCTGTCCACGTGGATGCCAATCGCGTAGATGGGGAGCAGAAGGGTACCCGGGTGATGGTGCGACATTGGATTTGACTCTTCGAGGAGGATAATGGCAGTGAGCATGAGTTTTACTAGCTGTAATAATATGAAAGGAGTAAATTCGGAGTTACTGTTACCGACCGACTCTCTTCAAATTCCTCCTGGCAGGCTCACCTGGCTCACCTTCACGTCGTCGACACCCCGGTCACCGGTGAACATCACGAGCATCGTTAAAACACTTATAGTAATGCAGTGGCAAACTCATCTCCTCCGTCTAGAGATGCCACGTTTGTGCAAGATAGGGGCTCCCAAAGCAGTCCTCACTGCCCCTGGGCTCGCGAGGTACGACTAGCGTGCATCCATCCGTCTCTCGTTCAAATAAGCTCATCCGCAACAACACAGCCTTTCGACCTCTTCTTTCTGCCCAACACCATGCCGCTCGCTGCGGATGTGACTTCCAATCTTCTCAGAAGTCTGAAGATCGTTCAAAGTCTTGGAGAAGCAGTCCCTCATGGTGGGATATTAAAGGCCGTCGCTGGAATCGGTATCATACTCTTGGAAACTGCTGAAGTCCGTCTTCGTTTATCATCTCCATGTTCTCTGCTCAGACGCTTGGAACAGCGAGTTCGCCAGAATAGAGAAGAATGCGTGGATATAGCACGACGTGCCGCGGAACATATCTCAATGCTGAATCGACTCGGTGAAGACGATGATCTTTCTGAAGATCTGATTGAGCGACTTGAGCGGTATCACAAGTATTTTTATCTGACTCTTCTGCCTGATCGTCGTTGATCAATTTGTCAGAGTTCTCGAGGAGGTTTTGAAGAAAGTCGAGCGATTAGGCGCCGATTCTAGTTGGAAACGAACGCTCAGGCAATCAAGTGTACAGGACGAGACGAAGGAATGTCTGAGCAGTTTGAATGAGGCATATCAAATGTATATCGTCAGCATTTCTTTTGGAAGCAAAACGGTGGTGTATTGAGTGATGTGCAGTTTGAATCTTCGATATCCATGGACAACAAGTTGACAACAGTCGTACGAGGAATGAATGCGCTAACGTTGAGGCGGGATTCCCAAGTATCAGCGGGAGTCGGTGAGCCAAGCGAAGTAAGACAGATTGTAACAATTACTACATCTGCGTTCAGTGCTTGACCCGTATGATAGATCCCTCTATACCAGATCGACTTCGGCGAAGAGATCAAGCGAGTTGAGAAGAAAACCTATATCCTTCGTATCGAGCATGGGAGACTGATGGACTTTACCGGAAGACGAAAAGCTGTTATATTGCGGAGGTTTGAGGTGAAGCCTGAGGTCGGAAATCCAGAAAGTGGATTGGTAGAATTCACGAAGGAAGTTGGAGTCCGCGGCGATCTCTTGTAAGCGCCGCTGTCACAATCTCAGCAAATACGAATGAACCTCATGACCTGATACTCAGAAATCAACATTTCGGCAGAATGCTTGGAGTCACGAGTTCGAGTACCAAGAGGACAAAAATGATCGTCATCGAAGCCGGTGAGTTCTACATTTGCAAGAAGAGGCATGGGCTCATCCTAGCCACAGGGACAATTGGCGCATACGATTATCTACAGAGTCTGATCGGTCTGAAGTACTTCGCCGAATATATTCGAGTCGTAAGTGCCAATCATTTCGCTTGTACGCCTAACTTACACTGCAACCTACACTGCAACAGATGTGTGAATTTGCGGTGCGACAGGATCAATAAAGCGTTCACTCAGGGATTGATATATGATAGATGGGATACAGGTTTCTCCGGGATCACAGAGGCTCATGGAGAGGCGGGGTGAGTAGTTTGAATACCTGGAACGAACGGCCGTTGAATACTATGGGGCAGTACCAGGATATTCTCTTGAGTGGACGGGACAAGCGTTTATCTATGGGAGCGTTGGGCACGTTGGACTGTCAGTGGGAGGATTCGGGGCGCCGGATGAATGAAGCATTCTTGAGAGTGAGTCATCTGGAACTGTGACGATTGAGTGCTGATCAAGGAACAGTTGACTGAAGGATCAGGTGAGTTGAATTCTGCTGAGGGTGCCATTTCTCAGTCAAAACAGATAGGATTATGGGAGGCATTTATTAGGATATGGAGAGCAACAAGCGCGAGTGGATGGCAAGACGAGGTGAAATTTTCCTACTACAAATATTTGTATGTACAGTAGCGGAGTTCAAAATCAAGAAGTTGTACCCAATAACTCCATAACTAGTGTTCCAAGGTCCAGTCAAGACTGGACTTTTGACCTCTGGAGGGTGCGACTGGCAACTGCCGGTCCGGTTGCCATCCAAAATTTGGCGTGACTGGCAACTGTGACTGCAGTTGCGGTCCGGCGACCGGTCATGGCTGCGACCAGTTGCGCAACCAGTCAGGCGCTTCAGAAAAAATTAGCTGCTATTTCTGCTATTCCCAGCTATTTTGGCGCTATTGTAGCTGTGAAATAGCGGAAAAATAGCCTAATTAGCCTAATTAGCCTATAACATACGGCCTAATTTTTTCTGAAGGGCCATGGCCACTTTTTCCAGTCACAACTGGTCTTTTATTAATATTTTAATCATTATTATATTATATATGCTGTATATACACCTCATATGATGTGATACATGCCTATAGACACCAACCTATACTGGATAGTATGTCACTCAAAACACCCATTTGAGACCCAAAATCAAGGGGTTTTCAAAAATGCAAACATGGAACATATGTCACCTTACACGGGGAAGGCCTCGACACACACACACACCTCTTAAATAGTGTTGCAAAAACGGATATTTAATATCGCAAAATATCGCATATCATATCATATCATATCACTTTGTGATATGATATGTGATATCAGTATTCTGATTTTGGAGGTGATCATGATATGATAATAT
>KV428253.1:0-35110 GCA_001632355.1 Sistotremastrum suecicum HHB10207 ss-3
TTTTTGTGTAAGCTCCCGTAAGTCGCATGAAATCTGCGAGGGCGGCTATTCCTTTCTCTTCGTTGAGGAGTCGTGTGATTGAGATTTCTCGGTCGAAATCCTTAAGTATTCCTCGGCACTCGTCGTATCTTGGGCAGTCCTGGAGTATGTGTGCCCGTGTCTGATGATGATGGCCACATGGGCAGGCTGTAGATTCCGCCTGCACGAATTTGGCATAGTAGTCTCCAATAAATGCGTGTCCTGTCCTGCATTGTGTGACACGTCCGTAGAGTTCTCGTGGGAGGTTGCGGAAGTGGCCCTTGGTCTTTCGAGTCGGCGGTTGTGTGTTCGCCTGCATGGCGACAGTACGAGGAGCCCAACTGAGCAAGAATGCCGTAAGCGCCTGAAGCCGAGGTCGGCAGGTGTGCATCTCCGATCCCCGATGTTTCCGATGCTTCATCCGCTGGACTCAGGCTTTCTACTACGACCTCCTGCGCTTCTCTGGTTGGATGGACTGCTTCTAGAATTACTGGATGACTAGGTGCGTATGTTCTAGTCAGTCCCCTTGCTGAGTTGTGGTCGCTGAAAATTTAATCCCAGCTGACGACGCCGTATAAATGATTTTTGGTCTCAAGGAAATTCCCCAGTCCTTCCTTGTTCTCCCTCTTCTCGCAACAGTCGCAAGGCTGTCTGTGGGCTCGCTGCTCCCAGGAGTAGGCCCCGTCACCGTGATGATCCCTGTGTCAAAACGACCGTTCTGCCTTTTGCTTCGGCATTGGGCAGGCCATAACGCTTGTCGACGGTGACGGGTGAGCCGACCTGAAGTGGTTACCCTTGCGGTAGCGGGCAGCGCGACATTCTATTGACTGGGAAACTGGTCATAGAATGAATCGTGTCTGTCAGGGGACAAGGCCCTTCTCACACCAGCCGCAAGGCTGGTTGTGGGCTCTCTGCTCCCGGGCCCAGGAGCAGACCCATTCACCGTGAGGATCCTTGTGTCAAAACGACCGTTCCGCCTTTTGCTTCGGCATTGGGTGCGCCATAACGCTTGTCGACGGTGATTTGGTGAGCCGACCTGAAGTGGCTACCGTTACGGTAGCAGCCAGTCGGGCTGTTTCGCTGACTGGGAAACCAGCAGTGTCTTGTCTTGTGTCTGGTGAGGACCTCATCTTCATTCCTTGTTGCTTTGAAGACATCACCTTTTCTCCCGCCCGCCTTCCTCGATCACGATCTCGAGGAAAGCGGCCGGGTGAAGTTCTCATTCACTCGCTTCTTTGCACCTTCGTCCCAGAGTTGTTGAGCGAGTGCCTTCAACACCTCGAGCTCAGTATTAGCACCGTCGAGCAGCTGAGTCCTAAGGTGGGGCACCAGAGCGCGTCTGCGAGGCTTCAACAATCGTCTCTCATGTTCCTGCTCTGTTACTCACAGTGACGATTGTTCCATGAGATAGACGTGCCATCCTACTCTCCATACAAGACTCCGTTGCTTGTGAAAGGTCTTCACATCCCGGGCTATGGATTGCTAGTTGCTGGCCATAGTCGTGGGTCCAGATGCGTTCGTGATTTTCGGCTTATTTTTATTTTAGTCTCTGGTTCATGTCATTCTCAAGCTCTTGATATCATGATTTCAACAAATTTTCCGATAAGTAAGTCTTTTCGGTCAGATACCGTATGTATTGGGCCTGACTTTATCACCTGCGATGCCTCTAGGTGAACAACATGGGTGATTTCAACGTTCGATTGGCGCCAGGCAAGAAACCACGCTCAGCGGGCTCGTTGTACGACATGCTTTCATCGTTCCTTCTGTCACTCATTGCTAGACGACTATAAGTTCTTTTTTTGCTCAAACACAAACTATTAAGCATCAATTCAAACTTCTGTTCGTCGAGCAGAGGATAGCGTTTCAAATGGTTGGCATCCTATCCTTGTACACTTATCCTAGCTGAACAGTCCGAGGTGGCAGGCTACAGGCACCAATACATAGACCAACAGAACGAATCTAGAATCCATGGATTCCTGGAACAGAGCACGCGATGCCATCGGCTAACGAGTTTATTAATTTCCCTCGCCATTTCCTAGAGTAAATCGTTTCTGATTCGAATCTGTCGCGTCCGCTGGATGGTAGCAAGTGAAGGACCATCATAGGTGTCATGAATATTCCCGCGACCGGCGACCTCAATTCTCAACAGCTCTAAATTCGGAAGCAAATGAGTGTAGATGTCGCGGAGAGCTATTGTGATTGGAGGAGTGTTGCCCGAAAGAGACAATTGTTTCATTGTTGGGTACGACTCGAATATTTCCCCAATCAAAATACTGAGATCGTCTAGACCGAGAGATAATCCGGCTGCTTCCGTGGCACCGACGGAGTTCTCGATGTAAAGAAGCGACGGTTGGAGGAGGAGAGTATTTGCGGGACCATGGATCGCGTCAACGAGGAGAGAGAAGACTAGATTGAAACCCGCAGCGTCTGCGATGGTGTCAAATGAATCTGGCCATTCAGTCTGAAAACGGTAGCCATGGAAATGAATGATGAAGAAATTGGGGCGGATTGTGAGCCACAGCGTGTCTCGCGGGTGGGGATTATTGGGTAGTCTCGGCAGTGTTTCGAAGATTGTCGCTAGAAGGCCATTGTTATGTACCGCTATTATCTCGTGAACATCCAGATAGGTTACAGTCGGAAAGTCGATTCGAGAGAGAATATATCGAGTTCGAAGCGCATTCATACCCCTGATGAGCAAGGAGGTACATGACGGAAGGACAACGGTTTTCAGCGGAGGATTGTGGGTAGGTAATGGTGAAGCGTCCCATTTGACAGCACCTTTCAGGGAGATGTAGGTTAATCGTGGCATTCTTCCGAGCATATCGAGTAATCCAGCCAAGTTTCTCTCTGTGACTCTATAAGCGAGCTCTTTCAACGCGGGGAATTTTGGCAAGTGGCGGAACGGCGCGCAGGCGTGTATGCGGGTGGAGCTCAACATAGGGGCATCGTTGTTGAAGAGGCGACGGATATTGGCATTCGTAACGTGCTTTTCATCGAGGTCGAGTTCGAGCGTGACAAGGCGAGGAGCGCGCGTATCGCTGAGGGCAGCGGCGAGGGCAGGGCTTCCATGATGAACAGGAATTTTGATGCCTAGCACTCGGATAATCTTCATTTCGTCCTTCAAAAACTTGGACCATCGTTTATGGTTTGCTCGTTTATGGCTTGTCCCTGCAGCTCGAGTGTCCAGAAATACAGTGAGGTCGGGATGGGTGCGCTGCCGAGCGTAAAAGAGGAAATGCTGGACTGCATCGGCATGCCACTCTAGGTAAATCATCGACCACAAGTCATGGTATCCTAGAGCTGCTCTACGAAGTGTCCTATTGCTGAGGAGTTGTCATTAACGGGTGCGATGATTGGAAGATCGTGAATGGCCTACATGTGAGTGAGGGCCAGTGTTCTCTTGAGCCGAGTACCTGCGGCTACATAGGGCTGGATCGTGTCGTCTTTGACGATTTTGATAATTTTATGAAGAATTTCAAGTGCAAGAGAATCGAAAGACATGGCTGAAAGACAAAGGGACGCGTCCGTTGGGCCGTTGGATTATCAGAGATTATCAGAGAGCCTGAGTGCGATATAGGTCGAGAAGAACGAGCAAGTCGCTTAGTCAGCAGCGATAGCTGTTCACTGGCCGACGTTGAGCTAGTCTTCAAACCTCACAGCAACCTTGACCGTCGCCATAGCTATCTTCATCTTCATATTATCTTTGGCTCCAGCAAGATCTACCACATCAAGCGAAGAAATTTCGGACAGCTTACCCTGCGCTCTCAATGTCACGTCGAGCCCGAATACTTTCGAGAGGAGACAAGAAGTGTGTTGATGCTCAGTATTCAAGGGAGCTCTAAGTACGTTTATCTAGAAAACCTGAAGCATTTCTGTTGCTGATCTAGCGTTGAGGAAGGCGTCATCTGTGACGAAAGTCTGGATGGGGATACTCCTCGCGTAACTACGCGTTCTCGGGCGCACTTGTCCTCAATAAAATGTAGGACAGCAAGTTGGCATTGACTGGATGCGTTTGAGCTGGACTTTGTGATACAGTGATGCTTACTGATGCTTGCGCACTCGTAAGTAATTTTCCTGTTATTCGCCTTGACGAAATCACTCACCACGAAACAGCATAGTGTATTCTGTGGCATCCAAGTATGTAGTACTGTCGTTATTTTCACGACATGCAAGACCTATCTCCCAGAACTTGAGACATCAGAGGTCAAGGACTTCCTGGGTGCATCTGACTCGATTTTCCGATGTAATCGTGGACGACGACGACAATTGGCTGAACTACGTGGCAGGTATTCAACCCTTTCGTTACTCTCTAATTCGGAGACTCACATACGCGTCAGGTGTCATTGACATGATCATCACAAAGGCCGTCCCCTTGTATGCAGGAGAAGCTCGTAACCCTCCTGTGGCCGCCATAAAACGATATGGAGCAATGATCGGGTCATGATCTACTGGGACCTATTGATGATTGTGTATTCGTGAGTCATCTTTGCTCATCTTTGACAGACGCCTGACCAGGAATCAGCTTGGCGGACCCTCTATCATTTATTCGGTGGACTACGACTGTATAACGCCACCATCGCTGATGCGTCATGCATCCCTCCTCCTGCAGAAGCTTTCGTAAAGAGTGAAGAACGCAGGCAGGCCACATCTGGATAGACTCTTTCGGTAGACTCGCGGAGCCACAGGCTATTGGAGGATGTTCACTAGCCGAGATATATGGCCGTGGCTTGAGGTATGTATTCCTTGCCGTACATCAGGTATCTGACGGCCCTGACAACCTTCACAGAAAGGTGGCATCCTCGGGTTACTTTGGATGCTTTCATGAACACTCGTGTATTGCGTTGCTGTCGCAGAATGCGCGACGCACTACACCTCGTGACATAACGCGTAGTCAGACAAGGTTCGTACTCCAAAACTGCCTATCAAACTGTGTCCTTAACGTTATGGGGTCTCAGGGATGTATTGTATGAAGTCCTGCCCTGCTCGACGTTGTCCGGGAGCTCCCTCCATCTCCTCAATCGATAGAAATCACAAGATATGCCACAACTCTATAAATTATAATGACACAGGTAAGCCAGCGATCGATTGTTGTCAGAAATTCGGCAAGACTGTCATCTTGACCCAGAGACTTCCGTATTCGCGTCTAGCTTCGGAATCGCCACCGCTTCTGTCCAGGCTTGCGGGTGCCGGTCCAAAATGCTGGTGAGAACACTCTCGATATGAGCCTCGTCAGAGAGTTTTTTTTCGGCGGGTTTAGGGGTATGTTTCTACTAGTATTTCTCAGAATGTAATGCTCACTGTGATCAAAGCAATACCTTGGCTCCAAAGCTGCAAAATATTGTGCGAATTTTGGTGCCACATATTCAGAGTCGTTTTGGCGACTTTTGGGACGGTATTCAGGGGTACATAGTACGTACCGTATAACGCTTCGATTGCAGAGTTCGGCCCCGCAGAATAATATATTCGTGAGGAATTCTTGTCCCACTGCAGTTCTACGGTTTCTCAATAGGCCTATTCTTATTCAGAGTATTCCAAAATATCTAATCGGATCCATGAGAGGGAAACAACAACGTCTCGGAGAGAAACCTGAATTTGGTCGTGAGTTCAACTCTATGCCGAAGAAAGGTTCAAAGCCGAAACGACACTCAATGCAATATTCTTGCTCAGTTGGCCCAGTTTCGCTCGCTCGCTCCTCGTAGTACGGTCACCATGCAACGATAAATTCAACTGTAAACTCCGGAAGTGGATGCTTCTCGTCTCCGATTCCGATGCTTCCGATGCTTCATCCGCTGGACTCAGGCTTTCCACTAGGACCTCCTGCACTTGTCCGCTTGGATTAACTGCTTCCAGGAACGCTGAAGCACTAGGTACGTTCCATTTAACCTCTCCCTTTGTTGAGTTGCGCTCGCTGAAAATTCAATCCCAGCTGACAACTCGGTATAAGTGATTTTCGGTCTCACGGAAATTCCCCAATCCTTTCTTGATCCCTTACTTCTCGCAGCAACCGCAAGCTTGTATGTGGGCTCTCTGCTCCTGGGCCCGGGAGCAGGCCCTGTCACCGTTCTGACCCGGGCGTCAAAACGACCATTCTGCCTCTTGCTTCGGCGTTGGGCAAAATGCTTGTCGACGGTGACAGGTGAGCCGAGCTGAAGTGGCAGCGCGACATTCTATTGATTGGGCAACTGGTCACAGAATGAATCGTGTCTGTCAGGACCATGCACTTCTCTCACCAGCTGCAAGGCTGGTTGTGGGCTCTCTGCTCCTGGGCCCAGGAGTAGACCCAGTCACCGTTATGATCCATGCGTCGAAACGACCGTTCTGCCTTTTGCTTCGCATGAGGTAACAATGCTTGTCGGCGGTGACTGGTGAGCTGAGCGGAAGTGGGCTACATCTGTGTAACAGCCAGGCAGAGCATGGCACCGGCTAGGACGCCAGCGGTGTCTCTTTTGTCTGGGTCTCATTCATTCTACTGCAAACAGCGGTCTGAGACTGATCCTATGGGATTTTTCCCCAAATTCGATATCACGGGGGCCTCTTTTCTCCCATCCGCCCTCCTCATTCATGATTTTGAGAGGGGCGACTGGGTGAAGCCTTCGTCTTCCGATAATGTTGCAAGATTATACATCTCTCGTGGTCCCTCCATCAGTACCCGTCAGGTGGAAGGTGCGAGACAATCGTTCAGGGACGTATCACATCTATTCAACAACTAATGTAAATGCAGTGGGATTTGACGATAAGGTTTCTCCTCGATAGGCATGAGCAGTCTCTACGGTCTATCTCACCGCGCGCGCCACGGTTGACTGTACACTCATACTCGCGCACTGCTGGCAGAGACGATTCGAAAGAGAGAGTTGACCAGAGGATTGGTAGCCGATACGGGATCGGCCCACTTCTGAAGTCGTGGCGGTAAACCAGCAGTGTTCGTCAGAAATATGGTGGTGTAGATAGCAAGATCTGAAGCCTCATCATTGTGTGCCGGGAGAGAACTTCGCCCTCTGCAACCTCTGGCAACGAGTCCCCAGTAATTTTTCCTCCAGCTATGTGATGTTCTGTCCCATTGGATTGGCCGAGTATCGATATACGGTTGCCAGAACAAGATTACAGTCCTCAAGTTTAAACCAAGCATAGTTGAAGGCTCGTCGTTCACGCTTTAAGGAAGTCAGAAAAGACGGAAGAGTCAGTCTCCAAGCACGCACCAAGCTTAGACTTGACCACTTCGCTGCTCCGTTGAGGACGTCGACGGCCGCTTGGGCTTCCAATTTGCCCTCATATTCCGGTTCATGTTTCCGTCGCAAGATGGAGAAAATCGCCAGACGCAAGCTTCAAGTGAAGATCACAAGTGTAGTTAGAACTCGGCAACGGGCATGGCGGTGCGCATCTACGTTCTCCATGCCCATCCTCTCTGAGAGCTAACATTCATATTAGGCAGCAAGCCCTGTAAGCAGCCAACAGAACAATACCAGAGAATCTATATCAGACGAAGCCTTTGCTTATGGTGCTCATGAGTACCCGCCCTCAGAGCAACGACATGAGCCGGGTCAGATGTACTACACGACTCTGTTCTACTCAGGTTCGATATCCTTGAACGAATTCATCCATCAACGGTTCTGTGCGATATATCCTGTCCATCGATGGGCCCACGACTCTGTCATCCGTGCCTTGTTATTCTTAACTTTTACACGCCTTGATCGTCTGCCTACCGTCGATGAAGTCTGCTCGATATTCATCCTAGCCAAGGATCTTCGAAAGACGCTTCCAAACGATCTATGGATGAATATATCCAACGTTCTGAACGAACACTCTATCTCACAATGGCGAGAGCACCACAAAGAGGATACGCCCCAGAATCTCCAACCACCCCCATTCAAGCCCTCCACTGCTCTCGAGCGATGTCTTTGCCTTATCCTTACAGCTAGCACAGTCTCCTTACGCAGCTTTGGAGACTTCCCCGTCGGCGATGAAGTAGACATGTTCATAGTCGATCCATTGAGGGACAATCGGGATGCCGATGAACTTTGGCGTCTGCCCTCCATCGGGCACTCTCCAAAGACCGCCCCATTGAACAAGTTACCCGATGTACCCTCCGCCTCATGCACTTGCGGCTCATGTCAGGCTCAGAGCGCGAAGATACAGAAGAACACCTCCCGATTCCGAGTAGCCTACTCTGCTCTAGTCAGAGAAGGTCAACGTCGCGGATGTCAGGCTCTCGAGGAGGCATGGGAGCCATTCTTAATAGAGACAGAGGAATGGTTCGAGGCATCCATTGTCAGAGTCCAAGCGACCTCTGAAATCCTGCCTTCGGATGACCGAATGGGACCAATGGTCATCGACGCGATCAACCGTCTTGGTATTCGTCTCGGGCAGGAAATAAGCACTCGAGAAGTGATGCGGCTTCTGGCCACTCTACGTCTTCCCTTCTTCTCGGCATCGGAAGAGAAACCTCTACCAAGACCTCTTCTCCCCTCCGAGCTCGGCTACGTCTCAAACTCAGTAGGCGACAGTCCAGTCGAACTTGCTGTGATCTTGGGAGGAAACCTCCTCCCCGAATTAGCAGGATTCTCTCTCGATCACCCTCGATCACTCGCCATCGTGCTATCGTCGGATGACTGCTCAATCCAGCGCGTACAATACATCAACCCAAACGGCATCACCATGCCCCTCTGCCCAACACCAGACAAAGCATTTCATACGCCAACCCATCACACCAACCCCAACTTCAGACTTCCCGATGACGAGGAGGCCGAGTCAGTGGATGAAACGGGGAAGTTCGCGATCCATCTCAGTAACAAAGCTACAGACGGCTTTCCCATTTTCAGTTTCGACCCTGCGCACGAGCCAGGCCATGGATCGTGGCAAGCGATGAAGTTGTCAGCTTCGTTCGCCGGAACGAATTTTGAGACATGGTGGCGACCGACTGTCTTCCTCGGTCGTCGATGCCCTCATTCAGACCTGCATGGCAAAGCTACGCGCTGCTCTCTCAATGCCAGGGATGTTCTTCTTCAATGGAGAACCTCTTCGTCTATGTTAGATCAAGAGATCGAACAACTTCTGGAGTCGAGACCTATAAAGCCGGTCAGCTCTTACTACAAGCAGCAAGTAACCGAACTCACAGGCAACGACGACACGAGATATTTGGGCGATCTGAACGACAAAGAAGCATTAAAGGCTCACAATCAGTGGGTCGAAGACACGAACAAGTGGCATCACTCCTACACTCAAGCGCTCACCGCCACCGTCTCTCACAAAGCCGAATTACTGAAACAATCAGGAGGTCCATTCGAGCGACATAAGGCGATCCTAATACGCTGTTCACAAGAAGACGAATTAAAGCCACTCGTTTTCCTCTCTGCTTCTTGTGGCCGGAAAGTTTATATGATCAATTATGATGAGTGCTGGGATTGCGCGTGTCAGGAGATGCTCAGAGAGGGATATGCAGTTGGGATTGCAACGAATATCCAGATGATAAGTACTTGTCACGAGTGCGAGGCTGCGAAGGAACGAGCTGCGGATATCATTGCGGGTAGATGACGATACTGTACTGTACAGTAGATTTCGGACGATCGTTCGGGGTAAGAAGTGCGCTGGCGGCTCGAGGAAGCTCACATGCGAGTCTATGCGACGCTGTTCCACATTACACCCGACACGTATCCACTTGCGGAATAAAACAGGAATCGCGATCATGATCGAGTTTCTAGATCTAGATCTATATTGCGATCGTCTAGGCTGTAGAAGACAAAAAGATAATATATATATAGCTTGGCCTGCATGTAATGTGAAAGAGAGAGAGAGGGAGTGGAAAAGTACATTGACTATATATCTGTATTGCTCAAGATCGTGATATGAAATCAAAGATGATGGTTTGCCAAACGGACAGGAGGACTGTATGATGGGAACCACGAAAGAAACGATGACATGGTGCGAGATGATATGATGAGATGCATGCCACACTTACGCCTCGACTGCTTGCTCCTTGCTGGTAGGGACGGGCTCCTCAACCTTGTCGGAGGGGATATGCTCACCAAACCACTGAAACGCGCCATCAGTACAATCTCATTTCAATGACGAGGGTTCGACATACTTTGACGAGGAATTTGGCAGAGGCCTTGGGGTAACGCTGCTGTGTCTTATAGTCAACGTAAGTGACACCGAAGCGAGTATCATAGCCATCAGCCCATTCAAAGTTGTCCAAAAGACTCCACGCGCTGAAAGACAGGGGTCAGACGAAGTCGCAAGACACACTACGACAGATGGACTCACAAGTACGATCTGATGTCAACGCCATCCTCCGTCACAGCTTTGATCAATGAGTCAGTAGCACCTTCGAAGTATTCAACGCGATCGGTATCGTTTTGAGCCTTCTCTATGGGCAGACTGTTCTCGTTCTTGACGGCAAAGCCATTCTCCGTGACGCTAGGGTACACCAATTAGCATTCAGACCTGAGGATGACCCAGGAGATGGCGACGAACTAGATGGGCATTTTGTATCTCTGGGCGTTCGGAGATGAGCAGCGCGCTCCTCGGGATAACTGGGGTACATACCTTCCATAAATAGTTTAAGAGTGCGCGGAAACCTTCCGGATCTATTCTCTTCATCAGATCGCCACATTATCTCGTCATTCAATAAGCACTCACAAGTCTGTAGCCAAGCACAGTGAGCCTGAGTACCAAGCTGAGTACCATCAGGTCGGGTGAAAGTCTGAATGTTATTTCCTTGGAATTCGTCGTTTCCACCAGCCTCTGTGAAATTCAATCAGCACATGCACATGCCCTCATCCCATCTCCGTCGGAGAGCAGATAACGGAAAAATGAAACGAGCGCTTACTTATTAAGTTAGTGGTCTATTAGCAGGAGAACAAGTCAGTTGGACAATTCTATGACGCAATTAGGAGCCGGTAACTCACGTAGGTGTTCTGACCATAGAAATCGGAGGATCCTTTCACGACGGCTAACTCCTCCGCTGTGAATTCGGGTAGGCGTTCGCCGAGCATTTGTTTCATGTACGGAGGGTAGAAGCCAAGGTAGATTGGGTCCGCGTACCAGCCGATCGCAACATCGAGAGTGGCTTGTGCAGCGGCGACGTCTAATGAAAGATAAGTTCTAAGAGTCTTCGTCGAAGATACATATATGACTTACTTTCCGGTGAGTCATCGTAGGGGATGGCCCAATCGCCGTTCAAAGTGATACCGATGACACCACCCTGTTTGGCTTTGAATTCCTCGCGGTACAGTTTGACAGCGTACGCGTGCGACAGGATGAGATTGTGGGCGACGCTAATAGACGATCAGTCTGGCAAAAAAAAATGGGATAGCGACATACATCCAAGGTTCAGTTGACGAATCACCCTCGGTGCTGCGGTTGCGATCACTCGAACGACCAGGTGCGAATACACCGCGACCATATCCCAGAACGGCGACACACCACGGCTCGTTGAGAGTCAACCTATGTGGGCCGGGTAGTTAGCACGGGCTTGGCCTGAGACGATCGAGACGAAAGAGGCGTCTCCGGGTACTTCTCGGGAACGGGATATCACGTGATCGGTCCAGATCGCCGAAAGGGACCGGACGAGATAAGATGTGCGAAGGCCGGACAGAGAAAAGGCGAGACTGCAGCAGAAGACGAGCAACGAACGAGACTTACCAATGTTTTACACGGTCGCCGAACCTCTCGAAGCAAATCTAGAAAATGGGCCGCGACAATTAACGATTGGAGTAAGAAAAACGGAAGGACGAAGCTTGCCTTGGAGTAGTTGACAAAGTCCGCTACTACTTCCTCCTTGTTGAGCCATCCACCGTATCGGTCATGCAGACCCTGAGGCAGATCCCAATGGTAAAGGGTCTGCGTGGCCAGTGAGTGAAAATGCGCATTGACAGGAGGTGCAGACGTACGACAAAGGGCACGATTCCGTTCTTGATGAGCTCGTCGATGAAATTGGAGTAGAAGGCGATTCCTTGTTCGTTCACGGGGTCATTGCGACCACCAAGGGGGATAATACGACTCCAGGAGAGAGAAAAGCGGTATGCCTTGACTCCGTATGACTTGAGAAGAGCGATGTCTTCTTTGTATCGGCGATAGGAGTCTGTAGCAACATCTCCATTGCCACCGTCGAGTGTCTTCCCAGGAGTGCGACTGAAACCGTCCCAGATGGAGGGGCCGCGACCGTCAGTGTCAAGAGAGCCTTCAATCTGGAAAGAGGCTGAATTGAAAGGCATGAGCAACTACGGAGAATTCAGACAAGTCGTTGAACAGACCAGTAGCAAAACCCCATAGGAAATCTTTACGGAGCTGGGGGACAGACTGGGCAGCCATGGTGGGTGGTTTGGGGAGAGGAAGAACATCGTTCCTGGTACCATGCCGTGCTTTTAGTACTCGTTCACAAACCTTTCCTAGTCCCGGTTCTCGTTAAGTTGGCGGGCGCAACTCGGACGATACGCCGACAACTTTCCGCGGCTCCAATTCCCTCATTTCTGAAAAATTCTGATTGGCTCCCACTGATTGCGTGTGACATAATCTGTGACCAGATAATCAATTTTCCAAAATTATTATAGTTTCGCCGAAGACGATCCGACTACGCGAAACACGGTACTCCTTGCTTCAAACTCGTCTTCCAATACCCAAACAGTCTGCACTCCTTTCTTTCTTACAACCACAACATCCATGGCCTCTCATAATCCGTCTCTCGGCATCGCCATCCTTGGTGCTGGCCTTTTTGCCAAAGAAGGTGAGTCCCCACATACGACGTTTCACCGTCGGATGCGAATCTGATTACTCCCAGCCCATCTTCCCGCCCTGGCCGACCTCCGTGACTTCACCGTTTTGCGCGCTGTATATTCTCGATCCAAGAAGTCTGCAGCCGAGCTTGCCAAGGACGCTGAATCCATTCTTGGACTCAAAGATCTTGCCATATACAGCGAAGACAGCGAAGGGCTCGATGTGTGAGTATTTCGCCTCACATGAGTCTACTAGATTATCCAACTTTGAGTCTGATGCTATATATGCAGGTTATTGGCTAGATCAGATATCAAAGCCGTCATCGTAGCTCTTCCGATCACCGCTCAGCCAGACGTGATCCGCAAAGCGCTCGCAGCTGGCAAACACGTCCTCTCAGAAAAGCCCGTCGCTGCAACTGTCGCTGATGCCCATAAGCTCATTGCGGATTACGAGGCGTCATACAAGGGCAAACTCATCTGGCGGGTGGCCGAAAATTTCGAAGCGGAACCGGGATACCGTGCCGCCGGCAAGGCCATCCGCGACGGCAAGATCGGTAAAGTGATCGGCTTCGGCTTACGTGGCATTGGGAAACTCGACCAGAGTTCAAAGTGGTATAAAACGCCATGGCGGACCATACCCGACTATCAGGGCGGTTTCTTGCTCGATGGTGGTGTGCACTCTGCTGCAGTTCTTCGTGTGGTCCTCCCTTCTCCCCTCACCCATCTCTCCGGCTTCGCATCGCTGAACAAGGATTATCTTGCGCCTCAGGACACCATCTTTAGCATTCTCAAGTGTGCAGATGGTACGCAAGGCTCGTTCGATCTTTCGTTTGCATCCCCTGCAAATTCTCTCGGAGAGAAAGTCAACGGCACCTTTGTCAGCGGCGAAAAGGGATGGCTCCAGATCGAAAACGCAAAGAACGACGCAGGGAAAGGCATCATTCGCACGACGATCCACAAAGTTTCCGGTACCGAAGGCGAGCACGAAGAAACGGAAGTCATCGACGTGTTGGGTTCGGGTGTACGCTCAGAGATCCAGAGTTTCTTATTCGCTATTGTCGGCGAGGACGATGGACTCGGGTTGGGCGAGCCAAGAGAGGCATTGAAAGATGTCGCAGTCATCCAAGCTGCGCTCAACAGTAACGGAAATCTCGTCGAACTCGCCAGCCTGTAAACCAATCAATAATTAGTAAAACTGTAAAATCGATAGTGTAAAATCTCAAACATACCTCTTGGAATGTCACAGCGTTCAGCCCGGGCCGCAGAGTAAACTTCAATATTGTCTGCCACCGAGAAAAGCCGACTAACTTCCAAAAAGGCATTGATTGACGACTCCAAACTGCAACAAGGGTGACCGAACCCGGCCCGTCTACCCCATTTCGAGAAGATAGGATGTCATGCCGAAGCTGTGGGTGCCTCTGAAAAACGTCGAATTATGCCCAAGAACTTGTGGGGTGACAGGACGACATCCAGATATGAAATCAGCGCAGACAACAACGAGACGGCTCGCTGAATTATTGCTCCGCTCCAGCCAGCAGAGAAACTGCCGTTCAGTCGGCCGTGGATGGATTCAATACAGATGTGCGCTTTGAATTGCCCTTAATTATGACGCCATGAGTGAGACATTTCAGCGTGGTCCATGGTGTGGCCAGGACTTGCATAGGAGAAACGGAAGCTGTAGCACATGCTCCGGAGCACACTGATTTATTGAGCAAATGCACAGAGTCCTCGTCGTCGGCGATATCGCTGATTCTTTCTCAAGCGAACGGTGAGTGGTTCCTGACTTTGCCGAGAGATCGAAACCCTTGCATAAGTCGGTGATGACGATAATGGTGCAACAAATGGTAGTGTGAATGAAGCTGATAACAGCCCACACGTAAAGCGAACTTCCGTGATTCAAAAAGGGGTGGCCCGTGAAGGCTCCTCAGTTTCCCCGAGTGGTCTTCTGAAAAGTTACAGGGGACACTGGAGACAAAGATTCATCTTGGGTGCGACAACGGGATGATGAGATGTGGAGAGGAATGCCGACAACTCGTTTCGAGTACTTGAAGGACGAAAATATCCGGACGTTCGGGATTGTGAATGATTCATCAGATTGAACTGGCCAAAGAGTATGATATACAAACAGAGATATTAGATCTCAGTACTGTGATCAACTGTCTTCTTGCTTCTTCTCTGTGTACTGTTTCGACCACTAGAGCAGGGATTATCATCACAACCTGTCAAGAAGCGAAATGGGCTTACCGCCATTGAAGGGATAGGTTTGATGGGCTCGACATATCTCCACTGTTTACGAGACAAAGTTAGAATAGCTAAGTCAGGAATGTTCGGTGGCACGAGGAGCACGATGAGTGTGCGCACCTCATGACTCGCGCTCAACCGGAAGGTGGCATAAGTCGCGGCTGCAATGCCCACGCCTACGAAAAGAGTGTTCGCTTTCCAATTCGAAGGTCTCGTCCACCAGCCACCTAGTATGCAATATGAGTGCCATCGTTCAGTCGGGTCCGAGTCGAAGATGGATGACGGAGATTCCTACGGACCTGATGGTGACCAAACTTGTTTTGGGTAGGGAAATCTAGCTCCCCCAGCCTATACAGACATGGAATCAATCGATAATGGATGATAGCGTTGATCAGGAATGCTCACCATGTTTCTATCTCGTTTGAGGAAGAAATTGTTTGGAACTGTTTTGCCAACGTGCCGGATGCCGATGAAGCCAACGCCTTCATCATGGCCTTCCCTCCGCTGAAACTCTGCTCGAGCCCGAAGCAGGGGTTGTGGACGTTTCCTGATCTCATCTATTCATTGTTTCCCAACGTACACTGGCGATGCATTATTTCTGGAATTTACGACAGGCGCATTCTCGGTTTCAGTTCCTCAGATGTCTCGCTCAAGGTCTCGGTTGCAGTGATTCAACTCGATGAGTGAGAATCTATGTCTCAACAGCCCGAGACAATTTTTGAATGGGCATCATATTTACTTGATGTCTCGATTGTCTTGGAACGTTGGTCTCGGAATGTCTTGCCCATTTTTCCTAGTGTCTCGGATTCTCGCATGAACTCTATAAAAGGGCCCCGTCTTTAACGGCTCATTCATCACTGAACATCTTCAACTGCTATCTCTATCTCAAACATGACTCGTCTTAATCCCTTATTTATTTCACTCGTCCTGGGGGCGATTACAATGGCTTCACCAATCCTCGACATCACCGAACCCTCATTCAACATCCCCATCTCTCGACTCCCCCTCGACACTCCCCTAAGCGGATTCACCCTCCTCCAACACGACCAAGAGCGAGCAAAGTACTTACTTTCTCGAGGCAATGATCCTCTAGAGAAACGTACCGCGTCTATCAACGTCACCAATGTCGGAACGACGTATGTCGCTTCTGTCGGCGTTGGCACGCCTGCTACTACGTACTCTCTTCTTATCGATACTGGGTCTTCCAATACCTGGGTCGGCGCAAGCAAGAAGTATGTTCAGACATCGTCATCCAAGTCGACTGGGAACTCGGTGAAAGTCACGTATGGCTCTGGGAGCTTCAGCGGAACTGAATGTAAGTCACATTATGACTCTTACAGGACAGACCGTAACCTGACATCAACCATATCAGACACTGATACGGTGACTCTTTCCCAGCCTTTGGCCATCCGAGGCCAATCCATCGGCGTTGCAGCAAATTCGATGGGCTTTAGTGCGCCGTTGGACGGGATTCTCGGCATCGGTCCCGTCGGCCTCACCAGAGGGACCGTCGGCAATACCCCAACCGTGCCCACTGTGACGGACAACCTCAAGTCTCAGGGAACCATTTCGACCGAAGTCATCGGAATCTCATATGAACCCACTGCCTCCGGAGCAGTTACCAATGGCGAACTCACATTCGGCGGAGTGGACAGTATGAAATATACGGGATCGATCAGTTATAATCCTATTACTTCGACTTCGCCGGCTGGTCTTTATTGGGGTATCAATCAGAACATTCAATATGGTTCTACGACCGTGTTGAGTTCTACGGCTGGGATTGTCGATACTGGAACTACTCTCGTTCTTCTCGCTACCGATGCCTTTCAACGATATAAAACGGCGACTGGTGCGACGAGGGATTCGAATACGGGTCTGCTCACCATCACCAATGCCCAATATAACGCACTCAAGAATCTTGACTTTTCCGCTAACGGCGTTACTTATTCATTGACGCCCAATGCGTACGTTCCTTCCCATTATGTTGCTCTTTATGATCTCAATCTTTGCGTCTAGACAAATATGGCCTCGTACATTAAACACCGCTATCGGTGGGACAGCTTCTGGCATCTATCTCGTCGTCTCGGATGTAAGTTACACTTCGTCGATTATTCAGACAATTACTCAAAGATCTCCCTTCTAGCTTGGCTCTCACTCCGGAAATGGACTCGACTTCATCATGGGATACACCTTCCTTGAACGATTCTATTCCGTCTATGACACAACCAACAAACGCGTTGGATTCGCTACGACGAAGTATACGACTTCGACGAATAACTGAGGGCTATTCGGCAGGCCGGGAAACAGTTGAAAGAGGCGTAGAGAAAGAGTCCTATTTATCATTAACTTAGTTGTTTGTCGCACTCATTGTGATCGTCGTCGACAAGACTTCAGACTCCCCGGCGGAGTAATACATGACATACCATGCAACTGGTACTGGCCCTCGTTTGACTTCGCCCGTATTGAAAATAATAGCAAAGCTTCATGAAATATCGGTACATCGATTTCCGATGAGATGCCCATGGAAAGAAAAAATGGAAGGGAACGCATTCCATTCAACTCTGACGTCCAACCTCTTCTTTCGATGCATCGATGCCTTCTGATCACTCAATGCGTTCTCCGCACTCCACCATCTGGCTTGCCGCCTACTTTCGATCCATCCACCTCGTACACGACTCCTCAAAATGACATCTGGGATCACATTCAATCCACTCACCAAAGCTCGATCTCTCCATACATAATAATGCATCGACGCATCAACGGCCGTCGACGTCTAATAATAAAAACAGGCATTAGGCATTAACTTATCCCGCCCTCAAAAGGGCCCCAGTTTCGCTTCCCCAAGATCTCATCTCGTCCCATTTACTCCACCTTTGCGCACCAGAGACAAAGCTCGATCTCTCTATACAGAATGGACATTGACGTCCAATAATAAAAACAGGCTTTATATTGGCCCGCCCTGAAGGGCCCCAGAATTCTGTGCCTGCTCGATCGACCCCTCGACGAGCCCTCAATAAATCTCAATCGTAGCTCAGGAGGGGGGTTACATACCATACCATGTCAGATCTACACATCAGATAGAACACCGTCAGCACATCTCGGCATCTCGGACGTTTCGGGCGGCCCGGTGCCTTATTTAGAACTAACTTTAACCGTGCCGATACATGCCGAGTTATTGACCAATGGGAATCGTACGGCTCCCATGTGAGGAGTTTTGAATTCCGAGTGTGGGGCCCGCTCCACGGGGCGCCGAAGCGCCACTTCGACTCCGAGGTCGTTGGGTGTTCCGAGGACCCTATCTCGCGATCGAGATCGAATGGCAATCCTGCTCGCGACTTGAGGAGAAGAATATCAATAGTAAGGATACTCAGTTGCTCGAGGTCATTTTGATGGTAGTGTGAGAAGAAACTCAGTCAGCCAACGGCGAAAGAAAGTATACATAGATGCTTCATATATATTGCACTACAAGCTCCTATACAACAAATGATCCAATCCGAGTACACTACACTACAAATGCTAAAACACTCTAATCTCCAAGAAACTTTTACACTACTGAACAACCAAAGATGCAAGACATGAGTAATAATAAATCATCATCGTCATCAGCATCAATATTGGCAATTTTAATCAATCGAATGAGCGAGAGAACGGAGGAGTGAAGAGCTCAGTTGGAAGTAGAGGTGGTTTGAGAGGTGGTGGCGAATCCGACACGCTTGTTGGTGGTGTCGAAGACGGAGTAGTAGCGCTCGAGGAATCCGTACCCGTTGATGAAGTCGAGACCCTCGCCGGAGTTGGAGCCGAGCTGAAGATTATTGATTAGACTTGGAACTCATGAATGAGAAGAGAAATGCGTACATCACCAACGATGAGGTAGATGCCGGAGGAGGTTCCACCGATGGCAGTGTTGAGGGAACGAGGCCAGATTTGACTACGAAAGAATGTGAGACCCAATTAGAATGAAAGAAGTGATGGAAGGCTTACGCGTTGGGAGTCAAGGCGTAGGTAGTTCCGCCGATGACAAAGTTCAAGTTGGTCAACTTGCTGTACTGGGCGCTGGTGATCTTGAGGAGACCAGTGGCGCTGTCGAGCTTAGCACCGGTGGCCGAGACGTACTTTTTGTAGGCGTTGGTGGCGAGGAGCACGAGGGTGGTTCCGGTGTCGACGATGCCGGCGGTGGAGCTCAAGATGGTGGCACCGTTGTAGGTCACGCTCTGGTTGATACCCCAGTAGTCGCTGGCGGGCGAGGTCGAGGTAAGAGAGACGTAGGAGATCGATCCAGTGATCTTGCTGGAGTCGGTTCCACCGAAGGTGAGCTCGCCGTTGGCAACGGACTCAGAGGTGGTGGGAGCGTAGTAGATACCGATGACCTCGGTGGAGATGGTTCCCTGAGACTTGAGGTTGTCGGTGACGGTGGGGACGGTGTTGGCGTTGGAGACGGTGCCTTCGGTGAGGTCGACGGGACCAATACCGAGGATACCATCGACACCATCGAAGCCAGAGGCTCTGGAAGCGACACCGATGGACTGGCCGGTGATCACGAGGCCTGAACCGAGAGTGACAGTGTCGGTGTCTAAGGGGAAGGGAGAGAGTCAGTCAGGGTATGTCGATCAGGGTACAAGTGGATACGTACACTCAGTTCCGCTGAAGGAGCCTGAACCGTAGGAGACGGAGACGGAGCCGCCGGTAGACTTGGAGGTGGAAGTCTTGACATACTTCTTGGAGGCACCGAGCCAGGTGTTGGAAGAGCCGGTATCGATGAGGAGAGAGTAGGTGGTGGCGGGGCTGCCGACGCCGACGGAGGCGACGTAGGTGTCGACCTGGTTGGTGACGGTGATAGAAGCAGTGCGCTTCTCTGCTGACTTCTTGCCACGAGAGAGGAAGTTCCGTGCTCTGGCCTGGTCGTGCTCAAGGATGGTGCGGCCGCTGGTCGCGTTGAGTCTGCGAGCGATGGGGAGAGTGACGAGGGGCTCGCGGATCTCGACGACGGGCGAGGCGAGGGTCACTGAAGCAAGGACGAGAGCGGCGAAGAGGGCGGTGAGGCGGGCCATTGGTGAGCTGAAGAAAGCTAAATCTGAGGATGGGAGGAGCTGAGAGAAGTGGAACGCTGGCTGCGATGGAGAACAGGAGACGACATTGGCCAATATTTATACGAATTGGTTTGCTAGATGCATGTGGAGAGAGAGCAAGGCTGCATGTGCCATGAAGACAGGAGAAGCGTGACGTTTGGTGGAGAAGCTGGAGATCGACGTTGGCCACGCCGGGCTGCTCAACGGATGAGCAAGTTCTGGCTTCGACGTTGTGCTCCATCGGACCCAAAGAACGCAAAGACCGGGCTGCATAACGTTCCATGCTTGTGCCATGCTTATCTGAGATGCCCTAGACGCGGCGCGGGGTCAGGTGTGGCGGTGGTGGTGGGGAGCAAGATGCTTATCGCGGTTCGGAAGCCACCATACGGTCCAAACAAGTCAGCTCTGATCAGTTTAGTCGACCGTCACCGCTGCTTCGAATGGCTAGCTCTGGCTCTTCTCGTCTGCACCGAATAGTCCTGTCGCGCACGAGGGTCTCTATGATGCATTAAATGGTTCTAATTTCAGCATCTCGTCCGACGACGAGCACATGTCCTCCGCTGCTCGAGCCTTCCCTCCTACGTCGTCGATAATAAACGTGACCGCGCGGTCAAGGCTATTAACCTTGTCCTGACCATGCGCCGACCTTCTCCTCGTGGAAGACTGCTCATCACAGAGCTTCTCTCGCTTCTCGTTGCTCTCCACACGATTTTCCAAATCTGATTCCACCCATATGCATCCGGTCTTTGGTCTTTCATCATCGATCATCCTCGGCTCTAGACCATCCCCATCCGCATTATCCGTCGTATTTTCTGCTCGGGCCACCCAGCCATTCTGCATGGCGACCTTATCGATCCCCTTGACGCCAAGGAAGCACAAGCACATCCAGAAAGAAGCACATGCCGACGACGTTGCTGACGGTCGACGTGATACTAGTACTCGCTTCTTCACGGCACGGTGAGTCCATGCTGGTCTTTACTACTCGAACCAATATTCGTCAGATGACGCGAGCATTCGCAGAGATCATCCACCCGAATATCTTTTTTCGAGTTTGCGACCGTATGCGACTTCATTGCATCGCCATGCTTCCCCTCGACGCCAGATGCGACGGCCTCCGTGTTTCTGTGATTACGGCAAAGCTCGTCAGAACGTCCTAGAACGACCTAACGTTAACGTGCTCCTCAACGTTCTATTCAATCATGGCACATCATGGCATGATCCACCATGCGCAACGTCTCGTACACCATTCACCAGCTCCATTTCCCCTCCACAACACCAACACCAGCTTCTAGTCGAATTCTGTGCCTTGCATATCTCGTCCAGTTTCATCCAGTCCACTACTATCTCTGCACTCCAGCGGAGTGCGTAGAATCACCACTTTACGTTCAATCGAACACTTTAGAAGTCCATGCATGGTTCCATGGAGCGGCTATTCAACGCCAACGCAGAAGAGCGGTTGTTGAACACCGGTTTGGCGTGGGACCGTCGCTGAATGGGTGATACAGTCTCGTATCGTACCGGGATATCGAACATGCGGTCTGAGAACCACCCTCTACCCTCTTTACTTTCACCACCGGAACGATAGCATCATCGTCATCGCCACTTTGAACCTCTTTCAGCGACGGCCAATATACTCAATGGCGGCATCTAGGTTCTTTGAAATTGGCAGCGTTTCGTGGACGGGTGTGCGTGTGGGAGCTTCAAGCGGAGACGCATGTGCAACTGGAAGGATCGGGATGTCGATGACCACCATAAGCTTTGAACGCCGGGTAAGAATAGTTCTTATTCATTCTTATCTCTACCAGATCAAATAAGCGTGTGGGAGATCGACCATCCAGACTTTGAGTCGCTAACACTTTTACCGTACTGTTACTTATCGTCCAAGACTTTGTAGAACTTGTTTACTAATTATAAATTGAATCTGAATCACGTACTCTCTTTGTCTCTGTTTGGTTCGCTTCGGGATATGCCCGATCGCGAAGGTTATAAATAGACTGAGTAAGCGCCCAGTCCTAACTCGAACGCTTGAAGAGGGCTCGTCTGTTTGATGATAAATTCTCGGCTAGGTGTTCACTGTTCACGCTCTTCCTGGCAATGAGGATGATGGATGTTGCGGCTGACCATGATGCCCAGTTATTTGGTACACACCCTTTCACCCTCAACACTTTTCCTTTCGTCTGCACTAGGCTGATGTGCCGCCACAGTGACAGTATCGACTGTTACCTGGACAATAACTAATGGTATTGACGTGGATGCCGTGGATGCGCATTGTGATTCGTCAACTTCTTCCTAATGAACGGCCCAACAAACATTGCACAGACTCATCCATAGCCCTATTTTGTTCCATTGGCACTTCTGCCCGTGCGACGCTAGTCACGGGCAACCTGGAAAGCACAACAGTCTACCGATAATGATGCAAGTAAATAATAAGCAATGACTCAGAATGTTCTGCTGGAGAATGAACGATGATTTAGACCAGAAATTACGATGCTTTGCCTATACGTACATTGCGATTCACTATGCTCAGCGGACTACATGTACATATATACACTGATATCACGCTCTCGTGTAGAATAGAATTAGAAGAGACGTATGAGAATAGCAATCTTCCGAGCGAACGTGAGTGAAAGACAGTTTTCGTCTCCTTTCACAGATCTATACGAGATGCCGAACACTGCGGCAGGCGGGGACACCGACATGGTATCGATATCCCGGATATACAAACTCCCCAACTTCTCAAGCCTTTTGATTCTTCTTCTTGACTCGACGCGGAGGTAAAATAGGAGAAGGACAGTCTTCCAGATAGCTGATCTTGGAGATTTCTTTAGCACGCAAAAAGGCTGCGTCCTGGGACGGTGCAAGTTCTGAAGGCTGTTTTCCAGGAAACGCGAATATGAGAATGTAAAAATCGTGTTCTCTCGGTATACCCGGCGGTGGAGGTGGGCGCTTCTCACTGGAAGGCTCAGTGGCAGTCACAGTGGCAGCTCTGGGTTTGGGTTCCGAGTTGCATTTTGGGTCATTGGAGTCGTTGGAGTCATGGCAGACATCGGAGTCTGCGAAGGGGTCAGGGTGATAGAGGACGTAACGCAATTTGACGAAGATGCGCGTCCAATTCTGGTGATCGGTTTTGATTTTGGGTTGAGATTTAGACTTAGATTTTGAGGAGCGGAAGTAGGCTGTGAGAATGTGGTTAGTGGTCATTGACTGCCTAGTAGTTGGATATTGTACCATACCGGAAATTCGTTTGATCGGTATCTCTTTCCGGCCTCTGAACTTTGTGCCTTCTATCAGCTTTTCTGTTGGGGGGTATAAGTGAAGTCTCGGATTGAGGTAGTGGCAACCCACCATTCACTTCGACGACGACAAAGGACTTGTGGTGATATTGATCAAAGGTAGGTTCCACGACGATTTGAACGTCCTGAAACAATTATTATGAATATAAAGTAGAAGATAGATACCTGCCGTCTTTGCGCACCTCGGTGTCAAGATTTTCCACGTTGAAGGCTAGGTAACACTGTCCGCTGACCAGCGACCAAAATCGGCCTGTCAACTCGTATCGTCTCTTGCCGTCGAGCGATTCGATCCAAATGTCAAACGGTTCCTTTGTACTTGTACTTGACATAGTGAACTGAACGCAAAGGGACACGAAAGACAGAGTGAACCTCTTCGTTGAACCTGAAGGCTTCGCGAGTTGATGTTCCTTTGTACTCGCAAATGAGAGGGTGGCAGGTCGTCAAAGGAATATGATATCAGAAAGGAAAGAGAGTGGTGGACCGTTTTGAGTTGCCATTTTGAGCATAAGATTAAGGTGGGTGCACTTTGTGGTGGTCGGTTCTGGAAAGATGCATATGGGTCAGTTCGGATATTACCGCCGGATGGAGTTGGTCTTCGGTGCCTGCGGGCAAAAACTTCGGACGAGTGGCGAGCACCAGCCTGTTGAAGACTTCTAGTTGTCATGAGCCATCGTTGTCCCTCCGTTTGGAGTGGCTCATTTGGCTCATGCTCTTTGAAGATATCGATCTTGTTGAATTCAGTAAGGAATCTGGCCAAGCTGGCTCTTTGCTAACCCTGTCGGGAATCACTGGTTTCACCACAGTCGATGTTCATTCAGAGGTCTAGCTTGGACTAGATGGAGGCACACAATTCACCAGCTGCAATCTCATGACGACTCCGGGATAGGCAAACAAACAGCAGCGTCAGTCGCTGAAAAAAGTGACCAAAAAGTCGATGTACTGTATGTCCATGAAACTTCAACGGATAGTGTCTTGTACATATATGGCAACAACTCATGTAAATTGATACAAGGGGACTGAGAACTGCGCGAAGGCAACGCCTGACGACGTTGGATGCGGAAGAGGTGTTAACAGGTTGTTTGTGAATATTTGGTTCAACTGCACATTTTTCAGGTTCGGTCTCCGACGACCACCTTTGACCGCCTCAGAGTCTCAGACCGTATTGGTCTCTTTTTTGTTCGTCGCTGTCTGGTTCAAACCATTGCATCGGAAGGCATCTGAGTCTTGTCTTTTTTTCTGCAGCGCAAGATCCGCAAATTGCGACTATGTGGGCAAAGGATAACGCCTGTTCTAGCCTGCACTCTCGACTTTCCGAACAAGGAATGCGTTGACGACGCGTGCTCGGCGAAAATTCGCTATGATGCTTTGGACCTGCTCTATTAACTTCGTTGTGGACGGCGACAACAACAAAAACGCGCTATACAATTCGATGGCGACGCCTTGTCGTTCAAGTTTTAATTGTTCTTTTTCCTTGTCTTCGTACAACCGGGTGGCATCCATCCTGCCTTCAATTTAGGTGTGCAGATTATGCTTATATCTACGTCTCTTGTGGTATCTTGCTCATACCTCTCTCTCTTCTCCAGCTCGACGAAAACTACCACCGTGCGACTCACGCTTCCGAACGCCGCAATACGCGATCTCCGATATCGCTCCTTGCCAATTGAGATTACGTAAGCCCCTTCCTATTCTGACCCCACTCGCGTTTGCGCCATCATCCCACCGCGGCCGACGTTCTCCATTCTCCTCCATTCTCCTCTATCTCGCTATTCGAATCTTCATCTAATGCCTCTTGATAATGCAGAAACAGCCATCTCTATTCCCTCCGTATCATCGGAATCTATTCACGAGACATTAGCATTGTCTACTGGCAGCGGAGACTCAGGATCTGCCGACACGACGCTCACGCAGGCTCCCCGAATACGAAGACTTGAAACCGGAGCTACTATATCCTCTAACAACAACTGCGCATCGACATCGAACATGGGACAAGGTCCATCCTTACCATCGCCTCCTGCTTCCCCAACACCGTCATCATCATCTATTAGCTCTTTCCCGAGCGGCATCGCCTCAGAGGAATACCTCAGCAGCCTCGCCATTAGCTCAACCTTCTCCTCTCCCCACCACGGACCTCGAACGCGCCTAAACTCCCAGTCCAATTCTGCGGATCAGAGTCAAAGCGAGCGAGAAAGAGCTAGGGAGAGGGATAGAGGGAGGAGACGAAGAAGAGAAAGGAGCCTTCATCGCAGAGCGATACTGGAGCAGATCGACCTCTCCTTTCATTTTCCATCGTTGGCCGCTACAGGGTCCTCATCCGTGTTTTCGCTACCACTACTCGATCATCCCAGTCATCCGCTTGTGTCCGCCTCAGGAAGCACGCGCGAGTCACGATCTGCGTCTGGAATGGGCCATGATCTCGTTATCCCAGAGTTAGAGCTGCCGAAGAGTTTAACATCGAGCTTGAGGACTTTGGGCCGCGCCTCCATCGACCGAGCTACTCGATTATTGATTGTGACGAGGAGAGGCACCAAGGACGGCAAGCAGATCGTTGAAGGATTGATGAAATGCTTCGACGACGGTGACGAAGCTGGTACTTCGGCTTGGGAGGAGTGGGAAGAAGAGGTCGACGGCGTTTGTGCTAGAGTGCACGTGAGAGCGCACTCGACGGGGGAGATTTGGATTGGCCATCTTGAATGCAAGAATTACGACGAGAAGGTACAGTCTTCTCCTCTCGTCGGTATCGCTTACTGATTCTTTGACCGATAGATCATTCAGAAGATTTTGACATTAATTCACAAGCCTTTCGAGATGGTATTGCCATTGCTGAATCCAATTAAACCCGCGTCGCCCGAAATGAAGAACTTGCTCATGAACCCTAGCATACCTTTCTATAATACGGTCATTATTCAGACATCGACCCGTAAGTCAACTTTTTAAGTTCATTGAGATTTCATTAATGAGTCGAATCATAGCCGGAACACGCACGGAACACGATCTCATTAATGCTCTGACACCGATTATACATACAATTCCTGTTGACACGACATCTATTACCGACGACTCGTCAACTGACCCCGACAGAGAGGCAATCCCAACCCCGTACATACGCGGCGATCGTATCCTGCGACAGCACGCTCTTGGGAAACTTGGCACGGCTCTACGATTGAATGACCCAACTGTCGTACGCGAACTACGCGAACACGCCGTGGAGGGCTTTTTACGATGGCGAGATATGCGAGCTCTCAAGGAACAACTGGATATCGGGCCTCTCCTAAATAAGTCAGGATTCAGCACGAGCACCCCAAATTCACGAGTCGACGCGTCGACATCGGATGTACCGTCAGGGTTCGACCTCGACCGCTGGTTCGCTTCGACTGCTCACACGGATCCGCTCAATATACCCGCGATCATCTATTTGACGTGGTCTGTTCTGGGCGCGTTTGGCGAGAGACTCATCGGGCGGAATACTTGGATGCGGATAAAGTGGGGAGTGGTGGGGTTCGGGTTGGGTTTTGGAGCTTGCGCGCTGGGTGTGGGACTTGGAATGCGAAGCAGCCTCGAGGGATGATTGTACATGATCGTGCAATGCAGTGATGGACTAGCCTGAGAAACTCAAGCCTCTTCTGCGATCGCGGCCCCTCGGAGATATCGGGCCGCGAAATAGGTTTGTTTACTTGTGTTGATCAAAACACGAAACCTTCGCAGAAGGGCTTGAGGAATTCGTCATAGGACCGGGAGGGTCCAATTAGAGTTCTAATTAGACTTAGCGAAAAAAAGTTGCTTTCCTCCGCTCCACAATGCTGCCCGCCGCTGTGCCCGCCCTCGCCCGCCGCTCCGCCCCCTGTCCCACCTCCGGATGTCGTGGCCGGCGCTTATCGACGTCTCCATTTGCGTATCACCAAACTTCCGACCGCCGCCAAGTCCTGTGTCGAACAGAGACCGATTGACTCTTGCGACGCGCTACCTTTCAAGATCCACCTTCAATCTTCACAAACCGGAATTAAAGACAGCGAGTGTCCAGAGTAGTTCTGGTACAGGTCATCATGGTCATGAGTCGGGAATATGGCCATTTTTTATTTGTGGGCCAAAGGGAATAGTTGTGAGGACGGTGGAGGAGGAGACAGTGGTCTGCTTCAAACACTGACGGAATAAACTCTTGTCGACAATTCCCTGAATACTAACACTAGTGCATCTGTATCAAGGTTTGCAGTAGAATATTCAGGTCTCGACGTTGTCATCCCATTTTTAATAGAAATATGTCCTCTAGCAATCACTTTTGCCCCATTCCGTCCCATAAACAGCTCTTTCGAGAAAATCCCATGCTTGATTGACGAAGCTCACAGTTGCGGTCAATTACGGGCGTCTATATGCTATTGCGCGATGACGCGTCGTCGCCAGCAACAACATCCAAGGGCGGGACAGTGGGCGGAGGGGCGGGCGAGGGCGGGCACAGCAGCGGACAGCTAATGTGGAGCAGAGAAAGCAACTTTTATTTCGCTAAGTCTAACCAGTACACTAATAACACCCTCCCGGTCCTATGACGAATTCCTCAAGCCCTTCTGCGAAGGTTTCGCGTTTTGATCAACACAAGTAAACAAAGGAATTCTCGCGGCCCGATATCTCCGAGGGACGCGCGACCTTCGCAGAACGGGCTTGAGATTCTCAGGCTAGTGATGGACTGATGGGTTTGATGGATGCTTCCATGGAAGAGCGTTTGTCAGATGACCCCTGTTTGTCCTCGAGGCGGGGGAGCCTCGTTTCAGATTATTTCACGACTTTTTCTAACTCATTTCTATACGTCTATATCGTGTTTCTTTCGTGCTTTCTGGAGTATTTCTGACGTACTGTGTTTCTATCCTCTATCCCCTATTTCTGTGTAGAGTCGAGCCGTATAGGGGAAGTCCCTGATCCGGACCCACAAGACCAAATAGAGAAGCTGGTTGACCGGCTATTTGAGAAACATGAACTCTGCACGAGGCCCTGGCTTGTCCGCGCCCTTTGCGTATCCCAGAGACCGTCCCTTCTTCCTTCTTATCCTTCATTTTCTTATACAGCCATTTCCTCTTTGGTTTTGGCGTTGAGCTAGACGTCCGCAAAGTTCTAGTTCTCTCATAGAAAACGCAGGAAGAGGTTTCGGGTGTCTCAGTCGTTGTCGGTCAGTCGTATTCGGTTTTCTTGATGTCGAGGCGGTGACGGAGAGCTCACACGTCTTCTCATTGCAGGGTATCAAGAGCTAGAACGTTGTAGACTGTTCGTGGATCGCTGCTTATCGACTCACGGTGCTTGCTGGTCGTCCGACACACCCTCGCTTCACTCGTCTTTATTCCTAAAAATTCAAGACTTATTTCTCAACATATTGTACGATATTCTATCCTCAAACCTGGACGACGCTGACCAAACACCCAGATTAATATTACGCTCGCCTTAATATCTCGATGCTTATCAAACTCGTTCCACCCCCGACCCTGGGCGCGACTTCTATACTCTTCACCCTCACCGCTCCCAACCTGCCTTCAGACCTAGCTCTACCTCAGGCGTACGAGATCATCCTGAATAATGTCAATCAATATTCCTTAGAACCTCCGCGAGCTTTTCATGCGCTCGATAAAGCGTCCTGGCCACTGGCGCTTCTTGAAGAAGTCGTCTTGGACATGACTACTCTCAGCGTAAGCGTTGTCTGGATCGATAATACTATCGAAGAGTGGCCTCTCTGCCATGGCTTGGAAATGATGTTAGACACCGTTCTCTACCACGTGCAAAAGAGTAGTGCGGAGGCGGAGAATGAGAAAGCGATGGAAGAGGAACGACAACGCCTAGAGAAGGAGCGAGAGAAGGCCAGGGACACGCCTCCTAGCTCTCCTATGCTGGGAAAGAGCCGGTCGACGAAGCAAAAGCGTCAAAGGGGACTGATCATGAACCTTGTCGCGTTAGTCTTCCATCACTCTCGGAAATCGATAGCATATATTGACTTCTTTCTCGTGTAGTTCTGTCCTCTCTTCTTCTACGTCGTCTTCGGAGCCTCTCCCTATGCCCTCTCCTCCCCCAACGCCATCAGAACCTTCTTCTCCGCTGTTCGGTACCTCCGATAAGGCTCCTATCAATCCTGAAACTCGACTCTCCCATGTCTTTCGCCTCAAGGCCCGTTCCATCCTTCTGGATGCCTTTCGCCGATATATTGTGCATGAACTCGCCTCTCGGTCCATCTCGACTGGATTTGTCGCTTGTGATAGCGACTGTACCAAGGGATATCCTGGCTATGCTATGTGGATCACGCAGAGCATGTTGACGAGATGTCAAGCTCGCATTGAACAGCTCTTAGATGAAGCTGAGGAAGTTCGACGAAGAGGCATACTCAAGGAGATGAAGGAAGCTAGCGAGGCTGCACATGCTGCCTCGACTAAGAACGACAGAGAGAAGAAAGATCTCACTGATGGCAGGGATGAACATGGGAATGAAGTCGTCCCGAGCGATGCGAGCGCGCATATAGGATGGTCATCGGATGGAACGCTAGAGGGTGATGCAGCGGACGGTGCATCATTAGATTCTAGGTCATCGTCCTCGACTGCTTTCTCCCAAGATCCTACAGCTCCATCATCGCTTTGCTCCACCATTGCCGACCTCTCTGCACCATTCGTCCTCCGAGGGTCAAACTTCCGGACTCCCCTTCCTCGCGATGCCGAAGTGTACAATTCCTATGTCGCTCTTTCGGGACGGCTTGGATATCTGCTGTCCACGTTACAGCATAACGTGCTTCTACAGCAGGAGCATGCGGTAGCGACTCAAGAGTCGATTGAGCATCAAGCATTCCGGAAGGCGTGGAGCGCAGGATCACTCCGCCCTGCTCTCGGATATGAAGCAGGTTATAGCATGCCGATGATCAGCAGTGCCCTATCTCGATCATGTTACACCGCTTCGGAGCACGACGAGTTTGAGCTAGATGATGAGGATGACTTGATCGACCGACCAGGGTTGAAACGATCGTCTACTCTTCCCAAGGCTGCCGAAGGCTCGACTCTCTCTGCAAAATTCTCTATGTTACGACGTGGCCGATCGTTCAGCGCTTTAGACCTCGAAGTGTCTAGATCCAATGAGATCACCATAGATGCATCTTCTTCCGTCCCCGATCTATCTTTATCCTTCAGTTCATCTATGTCGTTGGCTGACGACGACGACCCGAACTTTGACTATCCTGCCGTGCAGGACTCGGACGATATAGTCAACGAATCCATGCCTGAGCGAAGCTCCGCTTCGCATGAAGCATACTATGCCAGCGTATGGGGCGACGAGGAAGACTTTGACGGTGGTGATTTCGACATCATGGCGTCTCATTCGAACTATGAGATCGCAAACCCTCATGACTCTCCTGGTCCCCGTCCTTCCACGCCAATCCCCCTATCTATGCCCATGTCTCCCGTTCCGCCATCTATGTCCATGACCGCTATGTCAAATACTCTTTCGATGGCGATCAACTTGAATGCCTCGAACGCCAACTCGACCTCCGGCCTCTCCTCCATTCCGAGGAAGATGAGGAGCCCTCTGCCTGTGGCTTTCATGGCTGCGGGACTGGGGTTAAAAGGATCGTTGATGAAGAGTACCTTGGGATTGAAAGACGAAGATTGGCATCCTGTTGGACAGGAGCCTCTTCTGGCTTGATCCCTCGCGTCATCTCCGTCGCCATGTTCCCGTTCGCATCTCAGCTCGATTCATCATTCGCCTTCTTGCTTGCATCGTCGACCTTCCTGCTCCTCATCGTCACCGTCACCGTCATCATCGCGCATTGTTCGCTGCTCATCACTTGCTGATCGTTGCTCGTCTCATCGCTTTCATCGTCATCTTATTCTTCCTCTATGATTTCATCCGTTCTTGCCGCATATCATCTCTTGCATCCCATCCATCGAACTTATCAACTTCTTAACTCCCACATCCCGCTCACGCCCTCTTCATGCATATATTTGTCATTCAAATCCTCCCATTACTTCCCCTCCGCCGAAATGCCCTGCAGGCATTTCGACTTCCTCCTCGCGTCAGAGGTCTATATTACTGCATATCGTTGATTTAGAAAACTGACTCTTGTAGCATTGTCTGGCTTCTCTATGGACGACTTATAGGCTCGCACTGAGCGAGATTTGCATTCTTCGTCGTAATTTCATTTACTCTCATCACTTCTTCTGTCTCATCCAATCCTGTACGAGTATCTGCTTGAGCGGGCAAGTCCTGCTTCAATAACTTCGCTTTTTCTTGTTCTCATTCTTGCTCCGTTGGACTTTGATCTTTTCTTGTACATCATTCTGCACGCCGAATCAAAATCGCGTCAATCAATTGTCATTTCCATTAAATTACTGAACGCCCTCTTTCTATGGCTCCTGCTCCGGATGAGGAGTTAGGATAGCAGGGCAAGGAGAAGCCAAGGGTACCTCGGAATTTTTTTAAAGATATCAGGTGGGTTTTTTTAAGGACCAGATGAGGATACCCTCCCACTTTGATTTTCCTTTTCAAGAGGTATAAGCTCCAAGATAATGGTCCCGGTGGTGCGAGGAGACTAGTAATGGCGAATTTTCAAAGTGTTTCCGAAGGCCGGGGGCGCGAATTCGCAGATGAGAAAATATTGGCCTTCGAGAGGTCGGGCCGGCGGAGGCTGTGACGTCACGTCACAAGTGCTTCTGTGGTGACAACATATGTACGAAAGTTCAGAATATATTCAGAGATTGCGTATAGAGTGTCTTAGGAGCCGTTTCAAAGTCTAAGTGGGGGTATAAAACATATCCTGCAATGCAAGGACCCATGCAATGTCGTGATCACCATATCAATTTATGAGTAGACTTTCGGCACGCGTTCTATCTTGCGATATTGATCCAGCTCATTAGACGATATTCATGATGGGTCAATGTATCCTTATATATATATGCCTCAAAGTGATAAGCTCCATTGAACGGTGGCCAAAGATCAGGCCGCTTCGAACTGCATAGAAGTCTATCACATTCATGTATAGAATCCCGGCCATTTCAAGGAGTCGGAGTGTCATTGCTCACAGAACTGGTATCATTCTGTGGGACCAATTCCAAAATCCAAGCTTGGTTTTCACCCTTTTGATTATTGGCTCCGTAGTAATTCGACCAAAGGAGGATCTAGAAATGATGGCTTTGAGTTTGCTGAGCATGGATCACTGAAATCGATGTCCAACCTGAGTCCCACTTTTGAGATTCCCCTCACTGAGATCCCAGACACGGCTTTCATCCGAGACCTGCATGATTCTAACGTACATGACGATATCAGATCTGTGAGATAATCAGATTATTTGTTATGCCTACTGGTAAACGCCAGAGCTGCCACACCAGACGTCCAGTGCGATGTTCCAGTAAGTCGGTTCAGGAGCCACCAGAAGCCTCGAATTGCCCCACGTATCCGTGTCAAGAGTGGAAGCATATAGCTTTGATGCTTCGTTCCTTATTGTCTTTCCGTAAGAGGTATCCTCGATTCTCCACTAGAAGCCGTTGAACATATGTCGACGAACGAAAGAATAATAGGTTGTACCACTTGGCTTAAGTTAGAACTCGGGTTCTGGACTACGACCGGCATGGTATGAGAGTGAGGAGGAAGTTGAGCAAAAATTGGTTGGGCGACCTTTCCCGAAAGAACGCTTATAATTCTATAGCAAGCCGGAAAACTGAGCTCTTGCGGCTTTCTGTCCAAGGTTTGGCTGGTACTGGCGTTGGATTCAGAATGAAGGATCTCGTATGCGGGTCTAATAGAAGTTGAGACTAGAGAATCTTCAAGGCATAAGGACTCACGGTCGATTAGCACCACGGAAGGAGTCATGCATGGCAAGTGTGGCCACGTGAGCTCTGAGCTGCATCGATCAGCGTCAGATGAGCAGGTACAGAGTGAATCAGGATATGAGGATACTGACCGCCAGCTCGTCTTGTTGAATACCGAGCCGCCGGCGGTACTCAGTGATCTTGTCTTTGTCGGCTTTCCAATTTAAGATGCGCGCTCCGATGCCCCGATGCCCTAGTCCCTTCACTTCCTCCAGAATTTGAGCAAAAGTACTGGTCGTTGTTCTATATAAGTCATCCAATTATTTGAGAATAAGCGATACCTTGAATGATGTTCCAATTTCGCTTTCAAAGCCGCTGATGGGTCGTCTGAGATTCCCTCTTCGATGATTTTGACGAGTCTGGTGATCTCGTGAGCAAATTCAAGCCAAGCGCTCTTATTTTCATGGAAAGACTCCAAGGAGAGAGGGTCAATCACACACAATTTCTCATCAACAAGAGACTCACATACTTGGATCACGGCGATTAACTCCAACACAAGAGAAGCAGCAGACTTGAGAGGCGGGAAAACATCGGTGGTCTCCTTGATAGTCTCGAGAGTAGCAACACAACCATTGAAGGCGGCATCTCGTTTTCTAAACTTCTTGCCAGTGGGGATCACAGATCCCGAAGGCGATAGAGCATCGAGTTTCCCAGACATGATGAGCCAGTAGCGTGTAGTTTCGTTGTATGGGCCTAAGGTTGGGTGACCTAGAGACTTATGAATGTTCCTCGAGTGATCAGCAGCAGAATCGGAGGGTCAGATTCGATTCCAGGTAGCGACTGACGTGCCACGACAAGCGAAGCTTCGATGTTTTCTTCGATTGATCCAGGAGTACTATATCAGTGATTCGCCGCATACTGCCGCCAGAAAATTGTCAAGGGGTGAGATAAGACCGAATAGGGCATTTCCTAGCAGCTTGTGCACAAATGCCATCTTAACGCTTCTAAGAGGAGCGCTTACCGTAGATCGCTACAAAACTTTTAATTGATGAGACATCTGGGGAAGAGGGAAGAGATGTTGGGCAATGTAACCTGGAAATGGGAATGATAGGGTCGCAGCGCTAACCTAACGCAACTATACGTCCTTGAACTTCAATCAGCGATTCGCACTGAAAGTTGGTGACTCAACGACATCCGGATCGCTTATGTGCATGTTCTATATGATTGCAATTTTTTCCAGGCCCCTGCCAACGCTTCACCCGCCAGATCTTGCAGTAGGGAGGCAATGCACCAAGGAACATTGACACCAGACGCTCAGGACAAAGAGACCCAATCGAGGTACCAGTTTGTTTCCGGATCCTACGACTATCGGACGCGATCCAAATTAGTTGTCACGGTTGCCGAGCCGATCGGCGATCGACTCACGGTCATCGGGATGTAAGGTCCGTACAAAGTATGACATCATAAGGATCAGCGTCTATATGGATATAAACATGCTATGACCGAGTTTCCCTGAGTGCGGTGATCCTGACGTTATGTCCGGGATCAGTCCCTCACGCGCAAGTCAAGTTTTTGACCAAGTTCTGGTCGGCGAATTATATGTTTTTTTACTGTTATTTTGGTCAATTATGTTGTTATGCTCGGACTTATGTATTCAAATGTATACTTTACATGTTTATACTAGTGAGGAGACGGATAAAGGACAGGAAAAAGAAGGAAAAAAGGAGGGAGGGAGAAAATACAGAAAAAAATGGACTGGGGAGAGAATAGGCGGCGGCGGAGGGGCGGGAGGTGTGAGAACAGCGCGCTGTGCTTACCGTCACACTTGGGACACTCTTTCTCTGCCCTGTCTGGCTCCACGACAAGTCGACGACGCAGCGGCGCGTTTTTTTGGGACTGCTTCTTTTTTCTTGTTTTCAAGCGGGGTCTTGGGTTGTTTTGGGTTTGCTGGAGTCGTGCTGGGCATCTCTCAGGAGTGGAGAGGGAATCAGCGGAGTGATGAGGGGATCGAGGGGGCGGCGGGGGCGGTGGCA
>KV428254.1:8897-34921 GCA_001632355.1 Sistotremastrum suecicum HHB10207 ss-3
GGACAGGGAGCCCCCTTGCGGGGTGAGAGTGGAAGGGAGGAATGGAGAACGGAATACAAAAAACGCGTTGTTGATATCGAATTCGGTGGGCTGCTTTCGAGCGGAGAACGAACGACAAGACGTTCTAGAAATGGCTCTGCTGAAGGGGGTGAGTCAGAGGATGACCGAGCGGCTTCTGTGCTTAACTTTAGAAGGACAACGAGAGAAACAGAGGCGAGTTCACTGCTGCTGAAGCAACTTGAAGCGTAGCAGTGACTCAGACTTTCAATTTGGCGCGAGATGCCGACCGGCACGGCTCCCAAGAAGCACCAACTGCTATAGCGCCGGCACCCGCCGGCACCCCTCCACGGAACTAAGGTCTGTTCACAGAAGTTAGCCGAGATCGGCCATTTCCGAGCCGCAAGAAGCACGCCGCTTCCGGCCGCTCCCCGAAGTCGGCTCTTCTTCAAACTCAGCTCGCCGTCCAACCGCTCGTCGCCTTGCTCGTCGCGCTCGTCGTTCTCGTTGCCCCGTCCTCCAACTCCCGCGATCAAGGTCAGAATTCCTGCGAGAGACGATATAGGGACGTCAGCAACTCTCAAGATCTGTTCAGAGGAGATGCACTGGTCGGATGGACCATCGCAAGATGCACCCAAGGTTGTGACGCTGTGAGTCTTGAGGTGACGCGTTTGACGCGTTTGACGTCATTGGGGAGAGTGTAGGTATGGATGCGAAGCTATTTGAGTCATGGGGCGAGATGTGGATCTCCGGAATGGACTGACGAGACGAGGGTATCAGTTTTTTCTTCCATCTTTTCTCCTTTGCCGGCCTTCTTGCGACGTTTTTGGCCCTTTCCGTCCCTCTATCAGCATCATTTTAACCTTCTATATGTACCCCAAATCAGCTCTTGGGTCAATGCTATGCTCAGATGTGCCTGGATAAGTCTTGCAGGTTGCAGATCATCAGTCAATTGACGATTTTAAAAAATTAACTGTGAGCCTCAGAAAAGCCGGACATAGCAGTACTCAAGGGCATTAAATTCAAACCGTCCAAAAGATCCAACAATTACCGTGTAAAAGTCCTCGTGACTCTCGCAAGGTTCTATGAAGTTGCTTTCTTCAGCCAAGTGTTCCCTCCGGCTTGCAATCCGAAAACGGAAGCAGCGGGAGGATATGTCCGACGCGGCGTGCTTCTTGCGGCTCGGAAATGGCCGATCTCGGCTAACTTCTGTGAACAGACCTTAGTTCCCCCTTCCACATCGACTTTTCTGGTCCATGGTTCGCTGGCTCTCGTTCGTCGGAACAACCCATTGGAGGGGCCGCTACTTGGTTTTCTTAATCTTCCTCAGGAAACGTCGAACTTCAATTGAGAAAATCGAGAAAGAAATCGAAGCGATGCTGGCCTTTCTCTCCGGACTGCCATCTCCTCGCTCTTGGACTTGGCACCAATCATCTCCTCCCTTGTTCTGATGGGTCCCTTTGATGATATTCTCAGTCAGCGTCCTTGGATTCACGTGCTTTTCTCGAGGAGTCTGACCGACTCATCCAACATATCATGATGTTGCAGCGCGTTTCGGTCTCCGGCTCCCCATCTTCCTCTCGGCCTCACTGGTACCATAGGGTACACAGCCTCACTGTCCTCTGGACGAAATCCGCAGAACGCATCAGCAAAGCTGAGCCAAGACGTCCTCAGCGGTACCTAGGTCGGATAGGCCTACGGGCCATAGGGGAGTCTGCGCCTGTAGAGAGCCGAGTTAGAGCTGAGACGACGAGACATGCACGGTCTGCGGGCTTGCCTGTGGTACCGTGCTATCTGGTTCACGTTGGGAGCATGCAGCGAGGTGTTGCCGCCTCGCTAACGTGCTTTGGAAGATCAACCTATTCTGGGGTATGTCGACATCATCGGTAAGTCGTATTTCTTATAAACAAACTCTCTAATTGACGCCCGTATTCCGTGCCATAAGATCAAAATACGACATCCAACATCCCGGGGGATCCCCCTGAGTCCTGACTCGGAGTGGTCGCAAGCCTATTCCTCTCGAAGGAAACCCAATGTTGTCGGCATTTTCATTTCACGTACAGTACGTCCGATACGGCGTTCGGATGTCTTTCGTATCGACTAGTAATCGATACTAGTACAGACTGTGACTGTGCGCATCGCCATCCAAATCTTGGACCGCCGATGCTTTGGATTACCGTCGCAGCTCGCAATCCATGGTTGACTTATATTTCTCTATGGACACTGAACATCGAAGCTGCGTCGTATAGTCCATATTTCCGATGAGCAGCACCCATTGTCAATGTTGTCTAGCGAAGTGTACAAGTAGAATTCGAGACGATCACATCAATACATGGCGCTCGGGCCGACGCGCTTAGCGCTCAATTTTTTGACCTGCCCTAAACTCGCCCTCAGCGTATATAAACCTGCCCGCCTCCTCTCTTGCTTCCTTAGAACATACTCAGCTAGGATCTATTCTATAGAAACTAACTCGGTATCTCGCATGTTTACTCATGCCGCATCCTTTAAAGGAGTTCGATGACAATTCACGCTTGCCTCGTATAACCGAGAACTATAGAAAATCGAGAGATTTTCTTCGAGGACGTTCGGTGGATTGGCTGGCTTTTCTTTGAAGAGCTTGGTCTTTCTGCCAACGAGTGCAGCGCAAGTCTGACTCCTTTCTTTCGTATCTAGATTTTTGCTTTGTACTTTCTGTTCTCTAATCTTGTGAATAGACTTGTATTGTGACCTCCATGTATTGGTCTTTGTCTCAGTCCGCGACATTGCGTTTGTGCAACTCAACGTCGGTGCTTCATGCAAATGATGCATTCTTGTCGACATCTCCTGTTGGTCAAATTTAAAGGCCCTACCTCGTATAGGAATCAAGGGCCATCATTCATCTGGTTTTCGACAGCTGTCGACCAACTGACTAGTCTCAGGCTGTCACTTACCTCTTGGAAAGAGGATTTGCATTCGCGGCCGTTATGCCAAGTCTCTAGGAACTCTCACTTGGTTCAAAGTATATCGGAGTCCAAGCCATCTGTCTCTCAGCTCAGGCTATCGGTCACCGGCTCATCATTCTCGACTTCTGTGCCTTTCGTTAGTTCCTCTTGGAAGTGTGGCTGGCTTCAGGTCACGGTTCCATGCGTCCGGACGTTGGAAGATAGTGCCTTTAGTCGACGACAAGTTTTGAGCAGTCGCGGGTAAATTTCCCTGCAGCTGCAGTCGGGATGGACGGATGCGAAACTACTGCAGAGAATATTCACTGCAGTGTCTACGTCCGAGCTGATCGTTGATCGCTTTTTTACTTCGTCAACTTGGTTCATGAATCTGCCTTGTAATTGATAACCCCGGTTTCTCATTTATCTTGGCCGATCGACTGACTACCCCTCGATTTTTATACTGCGCGATATCTCTTCGACCGCCACACATCTCCACCGGACTTCTGATTCACAGTGAATTTTTGTTGTGTGCTGCGATTTTTATTCCAATCGGAGGGCACCATTTCATACGCATCGGGATACACGGTCTATCCTATCTTCTGTTCGCCTTTTATTCATGCACTAGGGAGTCTATTTGTTGCTTGACAGTCTGAACGCATGTTCAAAAATCAGAACTCACAAACGGGCCATACTGTTTTATTGTACGCCCAAGAACAATGACGTCCCAAAACGTTGCTGACATCCACTTCCTCTTCACTAGCACTCTCGAATCTGGATCGTTCATCTCCGTGGCGGTCGACATCGATTCCGAGTCCCAACGAGTTCGAAGTCACAGAACCTTAAGCTCTAGCGGACCAATTATTCCTCCAAGTCAATATTCCTCAGCCACTGCCCCACGATTCGTCCCGATCAACCGATCGACCGAACGCTCGGTCCATAACACGTCCTTCACCCATCCAAACAAACAAAAATCAAGCTCGACCCCTCCCCAACCAAAACCAAAGAAGATGGCATCCGGTCCGATGTTCCTGTCTTACCTTCCTTCGCCCTTCGCTTCCTCCGTCCTTCTTACCCTCTCTACTCTCCTTATTGTCTTCTATCCCATCTGTCCAAGTCGTACCTTCCAAACTCGACCACTTCAAATTACATCATTCAGGAGTCCTCAGGACTTGCGCCTGAGCGTGGGGACTGGATCCGAGCGCTGAGTCCGGGGATACTAGTAAGGGAGCAGGCTATGGTGCCACTGGCTCGTGTTCGTCAATGGTTTTGGTTTCTGAGTCCTGAAATTCTGGCGCTCTGCGTAGGAGGGGGATCACAGGGATCGCAGGGTTTTTGCGGCTTAAACGGAATTTCGAATGAGTGTGGGATTTGAAGGACTTATGGGAGAAGGATTATGCTGGGTTTGGGATCAGGATCGGATGTATTTCGTTTCTGGTGTAGTGGCGAGTTTCATTGTCTGACCATTTCGGAATGTTTTGTGCTTAGGACGGACGAATTCGGATTGGGCATAGGAATGGATGATACTGTATGTTGTTTGACGCTAATGTGAGTCCGCTTACAAAGAACACAAACAATCAACTCAAACTTAGAAAGATCGCCGCGGTTGCAATTGATGGTTCCTTGACTCCCCGTTATTTGGTTCCTGTACCTTTCAAGACCTCCCTTTCGTCCATAAAAGGCCACTTAGTAGCCGTCAACAAACAAAAAAGATTTCCTGTGTTTGTTTAGTTGCTACTTGTTTTCGACCAATAGCGCCTCCGATTCGGCCCATTGCGCAACGCGCAGTACTGTTCGTCGTACGGCGACTTTAAAGAAACCCTGACCGCGCCCGATTTCGCGGCCGTGACCACGGCCAAGAACTCAAGCTCAAGGTTCAAGCCAAAATCGTGCCCGTCCGGTCACCAAGACAATTCGCGTAACTGATGAAATTTAAAGAACGAGCGCTCGAATCTATCTATCAGATAGATCTCATGAACTATTGATTATCTCACACGCCACTATGTGCACTTGAATATAATCCTATGACTACTAATAGTTACGAGAGTCGAAATCCGAACTCTAAAATCGTACGGTGCCGTACGCGTAAGATTCCGAGCTCGAGTCCATCAGATAATCCAGATTGAAGGTATCAGCGTCAATCGCTTAGTTGCCGTGGTCCTGGTATTGGTCTATAGTATGAGATGACCTGAGACTAGGAGCAAGATCCGCATTCGCATGGCTCGCTAATGCTTCAGTCGCTTGTGTGGATCAGAAAAGCGGTCACCGTTTGTCGTTTAGCGTTCCTGGCGGCATTGCGCAGACGCGTACGATGTGGGGTTTGAGGAAACGTGGCGGAGCCGTATTCAGGATTCAGGCATCAAGACTCAGGACGAGGAAGTGACGACAGGGCATGATTGAGACTCAATGAGAGACTCGGGCTGTGATGCGGCCCGCTCGGGTTCCTAGATGTCGCCTGTCGCCAAGTCCAAATACTCGTTCAGAGTTCTACCAGAGCACAGAATAACTCGAACGCGGGGGTGGCGTCCAAGTTCTAAGGGGAGAGAAGAGATTCTTTTGGGCTTGAGTGACGGATTGACGTTTGACGTTTTCTGTTGTGGCTGCAAACCTACCATTGACTGGGACCGGGGCTTCTTGAAGTTCTTCGAAATTCGATTGGAGCCTAATAGTAATATATGTAGAAGACCATCGATATTGAGAACTTGAGTCTAATTCTTTTGTCGAGGAAAGACGCCGCGGGGAGTTCTTTTCTTCATGGAAAGTGGATGTATATATATGTATGTGCATGAGCAGTGATTCTAGCGCACAGATGTCGTTGTTGATGGGCGACAATGAGTGATCGGTGTTATGGTTCAGCAGTCTTACGGCATTCAGAAAAAAAAGTGGTGGACGGGAGAAAAGTGACTGAGTATGGGATTTTGTGGGTGACGCTGGGTCTATGAAAGGCTGGAGTGACGACGTGTAAGTGTCAGGGGTGAGAGTAGGTGCAGATTGAGAGTCCGAGATAGGAGAAGGGATAGGAGCGACGAGGGCTGGATATGGGCTAGTGAGACGTGGGCTTCGGCCCTACTATGGTAGGCGCAATCTGCAATCGGGCCCCAATCTGCAATTGGCCCTCTGGCAACCGCACTTTTGGTCCGGAAGGGCCTGGATTTTTTTCTATGTGAGACAAGGGTTGCAACAAATGGTGACAGAAAGCCGGAGACTCTTTGAGAGCTTGTGGACGAGTTTGCACGCGTTCATTGAGGCACGACCAAATTTCGCCCTCCGAAGAAGCGCGTCACACCCCTCTAGCATTCACCACAGAGAGCGGATTTTTTTGAGATTTCGTATTTACTATCGTATGATGCTGTTTCGAATTATCATGCAATTACCCTGCTCATTTTGCTTCTGTGTGTCTCGGACCATGAATGCCAGGCGCGAGCGTGACAGAATGGGCTTGTTGCACCTCCGCTCCCGCGGGTCGGCAGCCGAGCTCCGTGACGTGCCGCCCGCGTTGTGAATTTTTCTGGCTTTTTGTCACGCGTGACGAAGAATTGCAGATTGCTGTTTTCGCGACACCCCCTCACTTGCACGCGTCTTTCACGCCTTCTCTTCCCCTCAAAAATCAACTAAATTCATATTCATCTATTTGAGAGTGAATTGCATACATCCCGCGAAATTCCGAGACATAAAGTGAGGAAGTCGTGCCACAGTTGGCGGAATGCTGAAAACGATTGCAGATTGCGCCTACCATAGTATCTCGAGAAAGAGGGACTGAATTGGAGAAGGAGGTGGATGGATGGATATGGGATGATTGCATGTGGCTGGGGCAGGGAACGGGAGCAAAGACGAGATAGAACAGGATTCTTCCGTGGAAAGAGCGAGGAGCAAACAAAAAGCGTAGGAGATGGCCAGAAAGGCAAGAAAGGCTGGAAAATGTTCCTGGAAATTAGCGCGTATGCGCTGGAGAACGTGGAGAGGCCGAGGGGAGCGTCGGCGAGAGGAGAAGCGGTTCCGCAATTGGATTCTCAGGGTCCGAGACGGTTTGATGGAAGATAGTCGTGGGAACTCGACAGACGCGCAATCGGAGAAATGTCAAGGCGTGTGTATCGATCATGCGGCCATTCCGTTTTGGACAGCAAGAGGTAAACCAGCACTTGCATGAGACGGCGACGCGAGCCTGAGCAGCGAGGCGAACGAATTGACAGTACATGTAAATACGTCTCTAACGTCAGCACTGCGTGAAAGACTCGTCGGATTCTCAGGGTCGCCCGACAATGCGGCTGCCGGCCCTTCCCGGGCCCCCAAGGCACGCAAGGCACGCGTGGTGGCCAATGCAAAGATAAAATATCAGATAAAATATTCAGCGACGGCGGCGGGAACGACGACGAGCAGCGGGTGTTCCGGGCTGTTGGGCACAGCGTCGACGATGCCGAGAATCATGCCGGGCGGGATGTAATAGGGTGGGATGTAATAGAACACACGGGAGATGGCGACGAGGGTTCTGAGATCTGCGCTCCTTGCTTTCGCCCACGACGAGCTCCCGTGCATTCCCAGTCTAAATATTCACATTCGACGTCTATCGTGAGTGTACGATCGCTCCTCTGATCCAACAAACGGATTAATCGATGAGCGTCTTTCCAAAGATTTCCGATTAACCCCGCCTACTCGTGACCCCGCCCAAGTGCGCTAGTCTTACGCTACTTATGAACGCGAGGTCTTTTGTTCCTCCCGACTCCCATCTCAGTCGTGCCGACTCTGCCACCCCTACCGCTATGGACAACCCCAGCTTCAAGCAACCCAACAGCGGCGACTCGGACGGCGACACAAAGCCTAGCCACTCCCAGAGCCAGCCCCCCGGGCCCTCAAACCAAGCCCAGGACTCCAAGGGCAACATCAAACCTGGCAGAGTGCTCAACAGAGTCCCCCGTACGTCCTCTATTCCATCTCTAACTTCAGATCGTTGCTCATCGTGCACGTATCCCCCCAGGTGCCTGCGTGAGCTATCTTGTCATCATATCTCGTCACCACCGTCTCACACGTCTGCCACACCACAGAATGCTTGTCGCAAACAAAAAATGAAATGCGAGGGTGCAGAGAATCCCCCATGTAAACGTTGCAGACATGGGAATCTCGAATGTCTCTTCGAAAAGCCTTCGAGAGAAGCCACGCTGACGGGAGAAGCTGGATTAGAGTACGGACCCTCTGACCTGGCACTGATTTTGCGCTTCGTACTGATGGGATTATGGCAGGCGTATACGGAGTCTTGAAAATTCGGTTCATGAAGTCCGGAATATGCAAGCTTCTATCCACAACACGCTATCCGACCTCGTACATGCTCTACGATCTAGTGGAATAGTCCCAGGAGCCATGGGCCCCAACACACCGCCATTTTCCAGGCCATCTCCACATCCCTATCGAGGATCTGTCGCTTCACCTATTTCTCCTGCATCAAATACACCTATGGAAGGATTAATGTCTCATCACGACCCCAACGGAGGTACGCACATCGTATCCCATTTATATCGATAATAATCAAGAAAAAAATTGCAGGAATGTACGGACAATCTGGCATTCCATATCCCCACAGCCGAGCCTCCAACTCGCGTATGACCCACCGGGATCAATACGGCAACTCAAGCTATATCAACGGTTCCCCTCCATCAGCTACAACGCCCTCCTCCTCAACCGGACCCTACCCCCCCAGCCTCCCACACATCTATCCCCAAAACGGCGAACAAAGCTCTCATTTACCACCTATATCCAGTCTAACAGCTCTACGTAATGGACCTGGACCTGGCCAGGGTCAACTCCTTCCACCTCATCCGACGAGGAAAGGTTATGATCATCTTGATTCGCCTAAGAGAGGGAGGGAGAGTAATGTTACTAGTGCGACTAGTACGGATGAAGAAGAGGAGGAGTTCCCTGCTGCTGGACTCGTTGCTCCGTTGGAGGTTATAAGTGGCTTAGCGAATAAAGCTGCGGAAGGTGCCAAGGTTAGTCGATCCTTCAATTTGTCGATCCTTCGATCCTGCAATACGTCTGGTGGAATGAAACGTGGAACGGCGACTTTACGTCTTTCGTCCCTCTCGGTCCTTATCTGGGTTACGTCACTACGGGTCTTCTTACTGATTTACCTTTTGCTTTATTCTTTTCTTCAGGGTGATCAGAAGTCCGGAAGACCACTCAAACGCCGCAAAACTCATCATAAGAATCCTCAACCTCCTCATTCTACGTATCCAGATGGTACGTCCCCTCCCCACTAGGCTATTTCGAGTATAGCTGAGGCTGTGCGTTTTTTTTGGGTAGTGGTGGCGAAGGGAATTATTCCGGAGGAGGAAGCGAAGGAACTGTTTAATGTTTTCTATGAGGGATGTTCGACTTTTTTGCCTGTTTTCGACGCGAATGTCGATACGTACGAAGCTGTTCGCGGACGCTCGGCTTTCGCATTTGACGCGATTTGCATGGTTGCTGCTCGATGCCGAGATGGGAATTGTAAGCCTTCTCCCCCTTCTAGATTATCTGAGACTGATGGTTTGGTGTGGTGCAGCGAGTCCGGTCTATCAAAATATCTTGCAGGAAGTTCGGAATATTTCTTGTTTGACGCTCTTTAGCCCTGTGGCGAGGAAGGAAGCTGTACAGGCTATGATTCTTATTTCTGGGTGGTCGGATAATGGGTGGTTGAGCGGCGGACATGCAGTTCGTATGGCGCTTGAACTTTGTGGGTCCTTTTTTTTTATCGATAAATTGAACGAGGAGCTGAAGAGTGTATCAAGCGATGGATAAAGCGTGGCCGAAGATCAGGAGAAAAATCAAGAATGGAAAAATGGGAACAGGACCTGAAGAACGTGAACTCGTCATTCAAGCCCGGACTTTCCTCTGTCTCTACCTTTTCGAGCATCAGTACGTATACCCTCAATCTCGCTGTACTCGATTTAAAGGCTTGACAGAATGTCGTACGGAAATGGACGTCCAGCAATATTGAAAGACGACGATAGTATAGCTGAATGCATGCTTCTTCTCCAGCATCCTCTTTCGATCGAAGATGACATGCGTCTTGTATCGACCGTCGAACTTATGGCCATTCGTGAGGATACGCATAATCAGCTTCTTCCTCTCGACGGGCCTATCAGACCTGATGCGTATGAGATTTTGGAGAAGGCCGATTACCGATTCCAATCTTGGTATCGCGATTGGGATCATAAATTCGAGAAGAAATATCCGGATGCCAGTGAGTTTGTCATTTTCTAATAAACAGACGGGGAGGGTTAACGCGGAATAGATTTCTATAGGCAGTCGTTGCAGATCCAATGGTTGTTTGCGGAACTGTTCCATAATTGTATCGTGTTGAGGGATCTGAAGAGACCCGAGGACACGAGGGAGATGCCACTTGCTCAAAGGAGACTGGCTATCCATTCAATGAAGATCGCCAATCAGGGTATCGACATGTGCCTCAGGGGACCCTCTTACCGCAAGAACCTCAAATATGGTACGTCCCCCACATCGCCCCGCTACGCAATTCGATCCTGACGAGTGACCCAGCTGTCCATTATACACATGCCACCGCTAGTTTCGCAGCTTCATTCCTTATGCGATGCGCTCGATTCTTGTGAGTGAACTCGCCTACGCGACCTCAGTTTACTCACTTACTAACACGATCGATCCAGCCCCAATGAAATCGATCCACATAGGCTCCGCCAAGACGTTGACGAGCTCGGAAACTACCTCTTCCAAATCGACTCGGCTAAACGATACGGACTAACTCTCAAACTCATGCTCGACCACGCCCGTCGACGGAACGTCCTCCCGCCCCCTACACCTTCCGCAAAGACCGCAGCAACCACCTCAGCTGTGCGAGATATCCCACAGCCTCGTCTTTCCGTCCCTAGTCAATCCCATCTCATCCCGAATCAGGGTCAACCTCTCACGCCTACGTATCAAGATCACTCGATGCAGCCACACCTTTCTGACTCGTTGTCGCCACCTATACATCCTCATCAAACGGAACATCATCAGTATATCCCTGCTCCGCAGCCGCAGCAGCAAGTGCTGCCTCAGATGATGCATCATGTACCGACGTATGCGATCGGTCAGGAATATATGCAGTATCAACAACAGCATCCAGGCATGGTCGATACCAGCTTGTTTGAGTCCTTGAATGCGGATAACGCGCCGTTCTACCTCTCCACTGATTCCTTGGCGATGCAACCTGACATGGGCATGGAGAGCTATATGCTACCGCCTGCGCAGGATGATTATCCCACCTTCTAACACCGATCTTCGACAACCGACGCGGTCGGCGATACATGTGTACATTCTAATCTGCAAATATGTATATGTTACGGATATACAGGAAGAAAATATGGGTATCTGGATGTATACTAGTTCACATTTGTCGCTTCTATCCATTCTCCCTTCACCATCTCTTCACTGATAGTCACTGTTACCTACTAGACATGTCTGATCTACAATTTGTCTTGACCTACGACCTACTTACAAAAAACTTGTACTGTAACGTTTATACCATGGGTTCCTTCAATTAGGGCGATAAACGGGGATGATTCTACAAAAAGCGGAAAGGAAAATACGAGAGAAGAGTCTGAGACAAAACGTACAGAACGCGAAGACGATAAGAATATTAAATAGCCAAGAGTAAAGGAGCAGGGGGGGCTTAAGCCTCGAAAAGCGCAGCTAGTTCCTCCAAGCGGCGTTGAGCCATTTCACCTCTAGTGAATGTCGTGCCAGCAAGGGTCATGTTCGCCAGGGCAGTCTTCTTCTTCTGGACCTCGAGAAGACGGGCTTCGATGCTGTTCTCGATGATAAGCTTCACTGTTGTGACGGGTCTTGTTTGACCGAGACGGTGCTGAAAGAACGGGGGTTAGCGAGGGTAGGGAAAGGAAGGAGGGTCGACTCACAATGCGATCTACAGCTTGATTTTCGACGGCAGGGTTCCTGGGAAACATGGTGAGTTCAAACGCTCCTCGTGCATATCAGAGTAGCACATACCAGTAGGGATCCATAAGATACACTCGTTGAGCAGCAGTTAAATTGAGGCCAACGCCACCGGCTTTCAAGCTGACAAGAAGCACTTCACATGATTTGTCATGCTTCAAAGCCTCCATAGCTTTGGTTCGCTCGTCTCGCTTCATCGTCCCGTCCAACCGTTCGTACCGAATAGAAGCCGCTTCCAGTGCTTCTTCAACTTTATCAAGCATCGTGGTCCATTGAGAGCTAAGAACGCGTGTTAGAGTTCACTGGAGAGAATAACGACCGGAGGGTACTTACAATACAATGGTTTTCACGGGTCCATCATCTACAACCTTCCCAGAGGAGTCAACGATGTGAATGTCGTCCTGGTTGGGGTCATAGTTGGCGGAGTGAGGGTTTGATCGGGAGAATTGAATTAGATCAGACAGCAACGCTTTGACTTTCGTCGAAGGATTGAACGTCATCTGCTCGCCCGTCTCTGCTCTTCGTTGGGCTTGGTATTCCTTCTTCGCCTTGCGCGACATATTCTTCTGCGCTTTCTGCGCTTCCGTTTCAATGCCTGTGGGTATCGCTAATACTGCATCGGGCGGAACCTCGACTGCATCCGCGATCGTGAGTAACGTTTGGCACGCACTGCAGGGGCGTTTGAAGTCCTCCGGGACAGCCGGCCAAGCAGGACATACGCCATTGCGGAAACATCCGAGGCAGAACAGATGCTGGCAACGAGTGAGAATGGGACGTGCGAGGTTGACAGGGCCGTTTTGCATTGACGGGGCTCCACCACCAGGAGAGCTGGGTCGAGTATTGGCTTCGCTCTTGATTCTCTTGACTGGCCGTTTCGATGTACTTCCATTCAATGATGAGTTGGCGAGTTGATTAGCCAAAGAACCCGAGGCGCATGCGTCCAGACAGTCCCCCGTTGTTCCATCGTCGAGAGGTAACGGAGCAGCGAGCTCGCCGCCACACTCCAGACATTGGGCGATCCCTGTTTCGCGCAGTAATGCAAATAGCACAGATGCACTCGAAACGCTAATGCCTTCCCTCTCGATGGAAGCAACAGCTTCCTCTTGCATCGCGAGAGCCATAGCATCCCTGTTGACCGTGATGCCGTCCTTGCCCATGGCCAACTCCCAGTGATCGCAGATCTGTCGAAGCCGCAAGATCTTCTGCAATATGCCGACATAATTCTTCATAACCTCGTTCTGGCCTGACGCTGAAAGCTCATTGAACTCGGCTTTACTCTCATTGAAGAAGTCATCGTAGATGGCTTGCTCGTTGCGATCAAATTTGAGGAAGCGAAGCTCATCTCTGCGAGGAGGGAGCTTGAGAATAGACTCTCCTTTCTCCGTCTTGCTCTCCTTCGTTCGCCGAAGTGTGACGCATTTCATGACGGTTTGTAATCTGCCAATTCCGAGTGTCTGGCCGAATTTGACAGGAGCTCCGATGTACTCAGTCCAGAGAGCTTTGTCATCGAGGGGCTCGATGCGTAAGAATTTGATCAGCGCATAGACGTCGTCGAGCTTGTTTTGCACCGGGGTCCCCGTTAGACAAAGTCGTCGATCGGCTATAAGATCGCAAGAAGCACGCGAGCCGACTGTAGAGGTTTCTTTGATCGAGCTGCATGGCGAAAGAACACAAACCCCTGATCAGCAACGCGCACTCTATCCGAGAAACGAGATTAGGGACGCACTGCGCTTCGTCGAGGACGACTCTGAACCAGTGGATCATCTGGAGAGGACTCGTTGCTTCCTCCTTTCCACCGGAGCACTTCTTCCGTTTCATGCCGCAAAGGGAACCTTTCTTCCGGCCACTCGTAACGAGGCGAATGATTGGATTGCCATGCATGTCGACTTCCTCGATGCCGTCGTCATCGACCTGAATGTCCGGTTCCTGGCCCTGTTCGTCTTCGTCATCCGCTAAGCTTCGACTCTGCTTGGAATATTCGCTTGCTAAAGTCGCGTAGGTGGTGATGACGGCGTCGAAGTCGGCCAGGAATTTCGGATCAGGGCGTCGAGCGTTTCCATGATAAACATAGACTCTCAATGAACGATTGCCAGGATCTGATGCATTCGGGGATGAAGATGATGAGGACGAGGATGATGGAGAAGAGAATAAAGATGTCACAGTATCTTTGTCGCAGTTTCCTGAACCGCCGTGAACGTAAACAGGTCCTTTCCAGTGCTCCCTGAACTGATCTTCCCAATTGACGACCGTGCTGAGTGGGCATACAATGAGGGTACCGCGGCTCTTGACCTTGATTCTTCTCATACGGAGATAATGCTCGGCCGAGCGCTTAGCCGCTGTCTTTTCCTTTTGCATGGCCTTCTTGGAAAGCTGCGATGTCGCGGGCATGTCAAACACCGCGCCGGAGAAGTGTGAAGCATCGAGTCCGCTTGTTGAGGCCTCTGGGCACTCTGGAGGGGGTGGAAGTGGCGGTAATGGTTCATCTTTGAATTTCTCTGCAGATGGCAGCGTCGCGGCGATTAATGAGACACATGTGATTGTCTTGCCGAGACCCATCTATCGGGGATGATTAGTAAAGACGTTCGCAGGAGAGGGCGAAAGAGTGGGAAACCTACATCATCTGCTAAGAGCGCGCTTTTCGGCTCTTTTGGCTCGTGGAACACCTCGTTCTGAGTCACGATATTGGTCCATGAATGCCCTGAAGGATTTCGTTTCCAAATACGGTTTCCACCATGCGTCTCTCCTTCTCTCTCCAAGAGGAACGTGAGGGCTTGTTTCTGGTGAGGGTAAAGCGTCGTTGCTACGGACGCTGGAGGGGTTGCCTCGGGCAGATCTTCACGTGAACGTAACGACTGGAAAACTTCATCGATGTGAGACCGCTGCACCTGCACAGACTTCTGCTGCACCGAAGCCGAGTACCGTGCGTACTGGGCAGAGGCTTGCTGAGGAGGAGCTGCGATCGGTGCTCTTTGAAAGCCACCCGGAGGGGGGTTGTGAGGATTCTGATAGGGTATGCCACTTCGATCGAGTATTTCTCGTTGAAAAGGCATGTCGATATCGTTTAGATAAAGATTAGCCTTTTGCAAAAATCGTCCGACGACAGGGATGTTCCCTCGGGGAGTGTAGACAAGAAATTGTAGGGGAATAATGCACATCTAGGCGAAGATAAAGAAATCGTCGGCCACGATCAAACTGCGACGTACATTAGGTTGACCTCTTTTAACTTTTCCTTCTAAACGGATGAGCCCGTCTCTCAATAACGGGGCAAGGGTGTTGGCGACTTTCTGCTCAACCACCGCAAAGTGTTCACCGCCTCCCATGACTTGCCCGTTGTGGGCGCGCATGAGAGGAGTTAAAATGTTGATAGTTTCATTGTTCTGAAGCTTGTCTGCCTGGGTAGCAACAGAAGCCCATTCGTGCGCGCCTGGGTGGTGTTGTCGCGGTTCGAGGTAGGGAATTGGGTAGAGGACAAGCGCAGTGACTGAGAGTTGGCCCATGCAACATGGTTGTCTTTGATATTCAGGATTGGCATGGGCGAGAGCAGGCGGAGGTGGCGAGGGCGACGCCGTGAGGTCAATGATGGTGGGGATGTTGATGGCCATCGTGTTCAACGATGAGGAGGTAAAGGATTATTTATTGAATTTGTATGAGTCAGCAGGTCCTCCCAGAATCGGCGGAGATTTCCTTTTCCGGTGCGACTCCGCTCACTGACTAACCGACTAGAACACCGTCGACGCCCAGCACAGTCTCCGAATCGCTCGTCGTCTAATACCCCCATCTTCTTCTCGCACTCTCTGTCATATGACTCACCGCCTTCCCTTTCTCTCTAGGTCCATAGCTTCCTGCGCACCAGCATCCTTATCTTGGTCAGCAGACTACCGCCATGGCATCATATTCTAGGCGCCCTTGCTCTTGCACATGAGAATAACATGTCTCAAATTACGTGCTCGTTTTGGCGTCATCCCATGAGTTTCTTATCTTGCAAATATTTTCTCCCATCCCGTCGGCTTTCCAGCACGCTGCCGAACTCACCTCTTTTCGGCTGTGCGGTGCCGTCATAGCCAGTAGCAATATAATAAAGTTTCTGTTTGGGCATGGCACCAGAGTGGTCACACTCCAATGGTACCATTGGAATTGCGAAAAGGCGCCTTGACACGAATGGCGAGGTTCACGGAACTAATTAACTACATATTGGAAGCTGATCACGTTGAGGTTGCCCTATACTTGCCCTACTAGCGACCTATCTAAATTTCAGAATCGCACTATGCCGCAAGTCAGATTCTTCTTGCCCGAGGACATTATTACCCCGCCCCCAAGCCCAGAAATACCAGCTCCTCCCCCAACACCGTCCTCAGATGATGAGACTCTCTACGAGTATGATTCGCGGTTCCCGACCCCGGCCTTCGGTCATGCCGAACACCGCGGACCATGGGACACCCGTATGAGCCCTCCTCAGGACAAAACCTGTTACATGCCAATATTCATGGCACTGGCAGTTTCAACCGGTTTCATTGCTTGGGCCGGGATTATGCGTCCGCCGGTGGTCGCCGTACTATACCTTCTCCTGTTCGTCATCAACATGACATATGTGGGTAGTATCCGCCAGAACGATTTGTCGACTGGAGGTTGATCTGCTTTTTACTAGCTATTTTCGTGGAGGAGCTTTTACAGATATAAGATCATTCAGAATTTCCGTAGCCTCGGCGACCTCCTGATCACCGATCTCGAAACTCTCGAATCTAGAAATAGGCTGCTGTTCCAGCGGCGCCTTGCCGATTTACATACGTAAGTCATAGTCGACTATTTACGGGAGCACGGTCAAATCTATTTTTCCAGGAAATCCTCTTCTGTTCTGGCAGAGCTAGTCGGCCACAACAAGAGCTCTGTATTGGAATGGCTCTGGACTTACCAAAGCGACGTAATCAAGATCCTGTCGCATGAACGAACTTTGAAGATGTTGACGAAGGAGTATACAGTAAATTACCCACAGTCACCCTCGGTGATAAGACTTATTCAGGTTGTCATTTCAGAAGATCCAAGACGACATGCGGGCGACTCGGATTGAGGAACGCCTGACAGATCTAGGATATTGCATTTACACGCTTCAATCGTCTATACTCCAGTTGGAGCGAAATTTAACGGCGCAAATGTCTGACCACGACTGCCGTCCGCCCGCATATGTTGAAGTGCCCCCACATAGGCCTATTCCTCAATATGCCGAAGCCCTGCGACGTGCTGGTGCTGGAAGGATGATATGACACTCGTCGTGATGAGTAAACAATGACATTGGTAGGCTTGCTACCTCATGGGAGGCCATCTCGTTGCTGAATATTGCCGTTCTCCCTTTCAGATCCCAGAGCCTGTCATCAAGACTTAATACCTGTTTTGGCGCGTCAATAATCTCATCTCGAGATTCTTGACGATCTAGAACCTGTATTAATTCGTTTGCTATGACGTGCCCTCAGGCGCAATGTTTTCGTGAAGCTCCCATTTTCAATACTTCCAACCAAGAGTGGCAATCTCGCCACTACAACTGTTAGCCGAGGCACCATGAATATCTCTGACATTTTTCTTTCTCAGTATTTCTTGCTACGTCTGATCTTTGCGTCCTTTATCTTTCTTTCGATACTGTTTTCCCGCTTCCGTTCGCTCTGCTGCTCTTGTAACTCGACATCTTCGCTATTCGCTACCAGTTCCCAAATATAGAACGATTTGAACTCCGTCGTTTTTCCTGCTGTATTTCAGTTCCGACTCGGACTCGCCGTGTGGTGCGGATTCTATTAGACCGATATCATAGAGGTTGAACAAAAAGGTCAAACCCATTTTTGTACCCTCTCGCCCACGTCTCAGGAACGAGAGATTGTCCCCGCCATATGGGGTGGCCAAACTGTCGGCATCGCGCGTCATTTACTTTCCGCTTCGAGCGAGGCGGAATCGGAATCGGAATTCACTCAAAATGGCACGCTCAAGTTCTTGCGGACTGGGCAACATACACGAGGCAGGCAATAATTCACATTTCTCCAAGATGAAGGCGATGTTAAGCGCCTTTGTGCAGTCTTCTATGACAGCTGCGATACATGTACCCTCGATTGTCTCGCTTCTGCAAAGTTCTAGCAAAGTCCCGTCCACTTCCGTCTCCAGTGACTTCACACCCCGTTCTCGACCCCGCAGCTGAGCTATCTCTCCGTCATTTGTTCGATACATACACCAGGACTTCTCTTTTCATGGAAACTCTGCATCAGTTGAGACACTCGATCTTTACGACATCCTTCGAAATGCCCTGGTACTGCTATGGCAAATCAATTGCAGCTGAGAATGAAACCCAGATGAAACCTTATTTCTGCGAAGACTCAGTGCAGCCACTCGATGAAGCGTGATACTGGGGCCTGCTGCGTACCTAGTAAGAGGTATCTTCACCGACATATGTCTTGTGGAACGGATTTCTGGCATTCGAAGATGTTCCCCGCAGTTCTCTTGAGGGTTACTCATCTCTGGCTATAACTCTGTTGGGGGATACCGAGAGCTAGTGGCTACATTTAAGTGACGCGCGCTGTTCCCACTTGATTGACCTGAGAGGTGTCAGAAGATCAGTTGCTTTACCTGCTTTCCACTCGATTGGCTGTCGACGCACCGCTTTTCTAAGAATCCTTGATGGTGGAAAGTTCCGGTACCATGACCTTATAGTGCCTCATGTTCCAAAGCTCTTCGTGCTCTGTCAGTTGATCAGAGACATGCGTCTGAAACCGAGTATATTCCTTACCTCCAAGGATGAGCATCCTCCTCGACCCCCTGATGCAAATCGGCGGTGTCAGAAATGGAATGCCAAATTTCGGAGTCCATGTTCTTCAGCAGGGGTATGTCACCGGAACAATGATTATAGAGAAAAATAAAGTCTAACTTTCGCGGAACAGAATCTTCCAGTACCGAGGCCGAGACGTGCGATCAAACAGCGACTGAAGTCTCGTTACGAGGCGTCCATGTTGCGTTACAAAAGCCTCTGGAAAAGACTTCTGCGGGAAACGAAAGAGCTACCTTGGCTCATTATCCTAGATCATACTCTCGACATTGTCGCTACATTGCCGCTGCCGTTCATATCTACCGCAACTACCATCCTCAAGAAGGTTATGGAACTGGTCAAGGTGTCATTCATATCCAGTTTCGGGCGTGGATAGATACTAATTTTAATACGCATGTAGACATTAAAAGAGCTAGAAAATAAGGTCGGAGACCTGGAAAAATCAAAACCCCCGTGGGACCAGGAAGCGATGCCTGATCATTCATTCCTTCCGGACTTTCAAGACGAAGTGTATCTGTACGTGAATCTGACGCGCTAGTGATGACAATGACTCTCAATCAAGTTCTATAGATATGAAGAATGCTATCGCCGTTTACAGGCCTGGAAAGCGCGGAGATTCCTGTACCGCAGTTGGGCCTACAGCAAAGCCAAAAAAACTTACGAGGAATTAGCCTCCCATGGGAACAAATTGCATGATATCGTGGGTCGCTCGCCTTTCTTTCGTTCGTCCGGGCACTGACATGTCTGGGCTGCAAGATCCGACGCCTTCATCAGACGCAGGACGCCACACAGCCCTCTCAAGTTTCTGTCGTGCTACCGTTGCACATCCATGCTAGCGACCAACATATACTTCGGTCTCTCTATCTCTTTATGCTCGCTTTGATTTTCCTATCCGAAAGTCTTTCCTCCCAGGACCGACCCCGTGAGTTTTTCTCCAAGGTTAGATCACTCTAGCGGCATGCTGACATTGCCGTAGTGCATTTCTGTACGAACTTCAGATGCACACGAGATATGCAACTGGATTCCCCTGGCCACCTCTGCCTCGTCATACCCGGTATGACTAGGCAGAGGTGACCAGGGAAATCCAATTGCATGCGGTGTGCATGTGAACTTGTACAAGGAGGAATATATAAAGTTAAATGGGGCGACGGCGGAGTGTCAGATATGAGTCAGATATGAGGCGGTGGAGTGGCACCAGATATGAGGGTTGTATCTGACTCATATCTGACACTCCGCCGCCGCCCCGTTTTAATATTTCCAGCCATGCCTGGTATTGGATATCCGAGAACCAACTTTTGTTGGAATTGCGTCTTTAGAGTACTGTCTGGGTTCATCCCAGGTCCTGCGGCAAATTCCCGCTTTTTTGTTTTGGAAACTATATGCCTCTTCATGTTGTATGACTGTGTTAGATACGGTATGCATTATATGGCTACATGTCGACAGAACAATATATGCAGTATGCTCTCTCTTGATCACACGCGATGCTTTTTGAAAGCAGCCTCAACATCTTGAGAAGTATAGTCAAGCCCAACCCCGCTGTCCGGATAACACTGGGAGATTAGGCTCGAAAATCGGCTAGTGTTCTTCAACAGCTCTTCTTCACATGCTTTCCAGACACCCACGAAGGTACTCCCCGGTATGATAGACCCCCCTTCTTCGCCAGGGGTGCTCGAAGATGTTTCGGAGAAATGCTTATCGATTCGCTTGTAGAGTGAATCGACGTTTCGTTTGACGTCTTTCGAGCTAAACTCTTTCATTACTTTCTTCAAAGCCGATCGATTATAGCTGCCACTGTTGGCAACTTCTGAGGGAGCAGTCGTTTGAAGTAATCGCTCAACGCCGTCAAAGTAGTCCTAGTGGTCGCTTCAGCATATGTGATTGGGAAACCCAGAACACCTACAAATAATTTGGCGAAGGGGCGACGTAGCACGAGTTTGATGTATGCGTCAAGATTTTCTTCATACGTTCGCTGTGCCCGTTTGTTGAATGGAACCATCGAGACAAGTTCCTGCACGTCGGACTCGGTGAGGAAGAAATGCATATTTTCTGTTCTTCGTCAGCCTTCATTCACAAGAGTGAGAGAGGTTACACACCAATCAGGATGACATGGAAATTTAGTTGACCCTTGTCTTCGCCCTCGCCGTCCATCTTAGCCATCTGTTGAAGAGCCTCGAACATGGCATGAATGATCTTCTCATAAGCGGCATCAACGCTCGTTCGGACTTCTAACGAATTGGAGCCAATGAGCTGATCCTCCACCCGATGCACGTATATCTGTATACCAAATCAGAATGGGAGTCCGACTTATGACCAGAATTGCGTACAGGAAAGTATTTAATGAAGTGTGCCACTCCCTTGCGTTTCTTAGTTGTCAACTTGGTGTCTTCAACCGCCTTGATTTGCTCGTCCTACCCTAGCTCATCAGATCGTCTCATTGGCGATAAAAGCAAAAACACGCACCACGTGACGATCATAAAGGCTCTTCAGCCGAGTATGTTGCTTCTCTAGAACACGCAAAAGGAAGTTATTGCCACGTTCCTCGGCATCTATGACAAAGCGTTCGATACAGGCCAACATCCCCACGATTTGGCTATGACGTAATCAGGATGAGTAATGACAACAGAGTGAAGTCGGGCTTACATGCTATCGCGCCGGAGAGCCCCATCTATCCACTGCTTTAATTCGTTCGGCAGGAACCCAAATATGAGATCCATAGCGCCTCGAATGAGCTTTGATGTCGTCGCGCTGAGACCGGCGGCCCTTGCAGCCTGCCTTCGATAATAGTTTTCGAGATTCGCATAATCAGCGAAGGTCAAGCCGGCATCATTGATTTGGAGGAAGTCTGCAATGAAATCCTCTTCATGATATATCTGCGGAGCGATTTGTTCAAGAACTTTCCCCAAGGCCTGAGGCAGACGAGTTGAGTAAGATCGCCGTATCAAATGTGATGGCTCGTACTTCGTAGCCTCTGAGCTCTCCATCGCCAACTTTGTCCTTGTCCTTATCCTTGCGACTCTCTAAGGGGGAACGGACAATTGTCCCCGCTCGTCGGATAGCGCTGGGTTTGATGCCTGAGGATGTTGCGACGCTGAAGTCTACGGTGGTCGACGAGATGAATGTCTTGTCAAAGATTTCCATGGAAGTACATACTTTGGCTGACTTCATCATCCGACGCTTTCTTGATTAAAGACACATAGGCCATTAACATGGCTTTGATTTGCTTGCTGTGAAGCTCACTAATGGTAGAAAAGTAGACCTGGAAGAAAATCGTTCGGGATCCTCGGCTACGCTTCTCAAGGAGGATACTTACTGCACAAACTTTGCCATAGCGCTCTTCATCCATATCTTTGAGATACAACATTAAACCAGAGTACTGGCCAAGATATGCCTCCATGATTTCGTGTCGAGCGAGCGTTAAACTCTGAGCCAGTGATATGGTCGACTTGCTGCCGATCTTTTCATTGAGAACGCGATCAGCCTAGTATGCGCTATGGAGTCAGAGGTCCCGGTAAATAAAAGATATAGTAATACCTGAACGCTGAACATGATTTTGAGGAAGTCGAATAATCGTTGACAGAACTGAGTGTTATGGGTCCTGTATTCCTGCAGTCGTTCCATGGTGGCAGCCATGTCTAGCAGCCATATTCGTGTCAATGCGCAGGCGCAAGGATCTCATTAGACAGCTCACCGGTATCGCGACTAGCTTGTAGGGCTTTGTACAGTTCCGCAGCCGCACTCTCCAGGCGAGCGATGCCCTCCGGAATGTCCAACTTCTCCATTTTCAGAGCCATTAGTGCATTGCGGTCGACATCCACAGTTTCCTAGAATGACGCATATAACATATATTCCAACACACCGGGATGACACCTACCAGCAATCTGTTGAGCTCTCCTAAGAGAGCTCTTTGATTTTGCGTCTGAACCTGCAAACCACGATTCTGGGATTGAATATGGGAAATATCATCACCAACGGCCTAAAGAAATGTCAATAAAGTTCGTGTACCTCCTGAAAGAACTCACGTTGAGATGTATTTTATAGGATTGCACCATTTGATCCATTGAATCGAGATCTTTAAGAGCATCATCGACATATTTGAGTACATGAAGGATACGATCGTCCGATTCGATGAAGGAATGGATGTTAGCCTATCAAATTATCTTAACAACATAGGATTTCGCAGTTCTCAAAACTCACCTTTTCCAGTGCCATCAGCTCATCGTGTAACATAGCCTCAATTTGGTCTGCTGCCGATCTCCCCCGAGTGTAATTCATCTCCGTCCACTCATATCCGTCGAGCATATCTTCCACATCCGCTAACGTCGCTGCCGTCCCATCTCCATCGAATCCAAATTCATTATCAGGGAATGAGCCGTTTCGTGAAAGAAGTCTGTCAGCCGAGGCGCTATTAGCGGGATCGAAGAATGACACGCGGGCGTTGGCGTCTTTCTTGATCGGTTCGGCGGGCTTAGGAACGTATTCTGGGGAAGGGGGCCTCGTTTGTGCGCGGGGTGTTTGGAGGGGGCTTGAACGCTTGACGGAGGAGGGCTGGGAAGCCCCTGACGCAGAAGGAGAGGGAGTACGAGTACGAGGAGACTTGCGACCGTTTCTCGGCGCTGGTGAGCCTGAGCGGGGAACGTCCAGGGAAGGTCGGCTGGGAGGTTCATCCCGTACTGTGTCTTGTGGAGATCGGGTGTCATAAGCATCTTCAAAACGTGACGAAGGAGCAGCAGAACGAGGTGATGAGACGGATGTCACGACCGAGGGAAGGGTCGAGGATGACTCGGAATTTCTGAGCCCAGAAGAAGGAGGTGGTCTATTCGCAGCTCGCGCGCGAAGCGTCGGCGAACCAGTTGCTGACGTAGGCGTAGGGGATGGTGAAGTCATGTTCATCCTAGCGCCAATGGGGCCGAATTCCGCGGGTGATGCTGGTCGGTAAGAAGATTGAGCTGTTGAGGGAGTAGGGGGTGCACGAGGCGACGGTTGTGCCGGAACAGGGGCAGGAGAAATGAGTGGTCTTCGACTAGGGGTACTGGGAGAACTAGGCATGGCGGTTCCCGTTGAACTCGCCTGCGAGGATGTTCTTGAGTGGCCTATACCTCTGCCAGGAATTGTGGATCCATTTTGAGCTGGACTTCGAGGGGAAGCAGCAGGGACTTGATGTCAAACTGTTAGGCATTGCATGGAGAAAGAAAGAGGGTTGAGATGACGTACGGCGTGGCTCTTCAACTATATTTCCGACCACATTGAGAGGTGCGCCTCTGGTGAGGTCTCTGAAGGTCCTGATCAAGGTGTTGACAAAGTGGACCTGTTCCTTGGAATTCTCGGTATCCCATCGATAGGTTCGGTTTAGCGTGATATTGAACGCCGCGGGCTGTCTAGCCGTCAACAATAGAGCCGAACAAAGACAGGCAGACATACACTCAAGACTTCCACTCCCCGCAAACCGTCCAAGTCCCACGATTTTCCGATAGAAAATGAGCCTCCAGTATTAATCTTCGTCTTATAGATCTTTCCTCTGCCTTCGCCGTCCTCTGGTTTCATGTGACGCAGTCAGCGCCTTTGTTGTGAGTGGTGTGCTGAAGAAATGCTGACGGACGTGCAAGAACAATGAATCGAGGTTTCCTTCCTCCTTGCTCGTCGTCTTCCCAGATTTTCACGTGCGATAAATACGTTCCGTTCGGCACGCCACGAGAGGCCTCTCGAGAGAACAATGAGGCATTGATTCGTTGGCGTATATCCATGAGTTCAGTCATCGGAGGGGTCGTAAATGATATGGACGAGTAAATGAAATATTAAGATAGACCACTGGTCGCAACTTAGGCCCTTCACACAGGATTTGGAGACGGTTGTGAGGAACGGAGTTGGCCCCAGCTGATGCCGAGCTGTTTGTACTTGTGTTGCAAGAGCTTCATACAGGACCCTGAATTTGTTGTCGTCTGAAATGGGTATTAGGTAAACGCAGCCCACGCGCTGCAAGTCCCGCTACTAGTCGCGATGTCTATGTCTGGTTCACGAATAATCGATATATAGAGGACGTGTTCACGCATGAGCGAGGAGGTACAAACACGGAACAGATGAGCAAGCAGATGAGTGTGCAAAATTCACTGGGAAGAATACTATGAGTACATAAAGGTACCAATTTCAAGGAATACTTCGCTGTATCGTTATCGCAGGGTATGGACTGAACTATAGATGTCTCCCCTCATCTGCGTCACTGGTGGTATGCAGACCTGGATCCCAGCGGAATCAATGTCCCAAAAACGCAGCGTGTCTCACAAGGCATTGTAAGGCAGTATAATGCCATAATACCCAGGGGCCTTGGAATGACATTATCAGACAACAAGTGAATATAGTTTATCTACAATGTTGCGAACACATCAGAACATACCATGATATTCCGGGTGTCTTTTAAGCTGAATGTGATATTGCGTCCCATTGCAGGACAGAAGGGATATTGCGTGATCCGATAACGGTGACAAAATATTCGGTTGGTCGAATACGCCGACGTCAAGATCATGGATGGAGTGCGATGACGCTGCCACGTTAGGAAAGCATTGCAGTCGGAATAAGATATTGCCGAGGCCTCATGAGCGAGTCTAACATTATAGCTGTCTTGCAACGCACGGGCGCCTTGTGACGCCTTGAGAGACCATTACCAGCCATATACGGTCTTTCAGACATTTTATCTAGTATTCTGTTATGACGATTTCGGGATTTATCATATGGACGATGCGCGAAAAAAATATAATGATTTCTATCTGTACGACACAGCAGAGAATGATTCGGAAAAGCACATGGCCACACCCACAACAGTAGTCAATCGGAGCGAAGAACAGTCGGCTAAGCAAGGAATCGAGTTAAATCTCGTCAAAGTGGAGGAAAGAGGCCACATACCGAAATGCAAAGGTTACGATCTGAACATTGACAGGGGAATGATGGTGACAGACCGACTTCTACGGTAGGGGAGCAGAGTAGTTGCGAGGTTTTGAGTAGGACGACGTGGCGGCAACGAGGGTGACGGCGAACACAGAATTCGAGATGCGGTCATCATTTTCATCAGGCTTGTCGAGCTTGCCAGGAATCAATCAGCAACTTTCACAGATTCGAAGAGTGCATATACGCACCTGTATCTCCCTGCTATGCTCATCTTATGACAAAGTCTGACAGCACCTATGATTGGCACCGAGTAAATTATCAGTCAATTGTTGAACGACAGGAATTCAAAGAAAAATGCGATCATACGAGATTCGTGCGCGGGATGACATCGTGACCCATGAATTCGCCGCTACCTTCACCTGTAATGGAGTATAGGGTCTATATGCGCCCCGTAAGCGGGGTAATGGTGAAGAACAACAAATGACTCACTTAAAGAAGGCACT
>KV428255.1:2304-34517 GCA_001632355.1 Sistotremastrum suecicum HHB10207 ss-3
GCAACTGGTCGCAGCCGTGACCGGTTGCCGGACCGCAACCGCAGTCGCAGTTGCCAGTCACGCCAAATTTTGGACGGCAACCGGACCGGCAGTTGCCAGTTGCACCCTCCGAGGGTCAAAAGTCCAGTCGTGACTGGACCTCAGAACACTACTCGAGTCTGGGAAGGCATAAATGTCGATGGCAAGGTGGATGATGGTGGATGGAAGCAAGAGGTGAGCGAGATCCGGATCGGGGACATGTATCATGAAGCGAGAGGGGGTCGAAAACGGTGCCCGGGGTAGTGATGCCGCCGTCCGGTCCGGCAAAGCGTCCGAACCCGGTCCGAACCGAACTGGACGCGAGGTTCGGTTCAGGTCCGGTGGGTTGGGCGAGGACCGAACCGAAGTTCGGTTCGAGGTCCGGGCTCTTGACTGAGCAGCCCGGACGCGGTTCGAACCGAACTGAACCGCGGACCGATGTTCAAGGTGAGCATGAATTATCCTCCACAGAACATATTTTATGGGTTACAGGAGGTAGGAATAGTAATATATTTGTGATTTCGAAAGCAAATCTGGTTAACGCCGCTATCTCCGCTCCCTAGGAAGCGAGCGCGACGCGCCAGTACGTCTCTACTATCCATCGCACATCATCGTTCGACCACCAGTGCTCTAGTAGCTCATTGGGTCTTCTACACGGCACCTTCTGCACTGTCAACGCTCAACACACGATACTCAAATAGCGCTTGAGAGACCCCCTCAACGTGCTAGCAACCTCATCCAAAGCTTCACCCTCGACCTGGCAACGACCGCTCGCAACGACAAGCTTGGTGCTTGTCGTTTTGCGCAGGCGATATGAGTGACTTGGCGTCACTCATATAAGCCATTCTTAGCTCCAGCTACGAGTAGTGACTTGGTGTCACTATTTTCCCTTGGATGACGCGTCGACGCTCTTTCATCAAAATTTCATCGGCCTATCCGTCTTCTACATCAAAGAGACACTCATCATCGCTAATTCACGGGCTCTTCTCTTCAAACTTCAAAACTCGTTGTTGAGACATCGGCCCTTAGGCTTTCTTCTATCGATCTCGTAATCCCCCATCTCTCGTTTCGCAATTCCAGTGGTTTCGTCAAGACTCTCAGTTGAAGGGACGGCGACGGACATCAACATGAAGTGTGAGTTTTCATCTTCGTTTTTGCATACCTCTACTCTACCAAACAATTGAGACGCGCTCGTTCGACAGACTACTACCAAAAGGACGGGCTCATTCAAGTTCCACTTCTGGCATCGCATTCGCGTCTGCCCGCGCATCAATGATTTATAGAGGCTCAAGAACTCAGAAGTCAGATGTTGGAGAGGTTGGGACAGAGGCAATGAGAGGTTGTGTGGTCCCTGCTGCAGAATTGGAGGTTCGTTTCGTTTTGCGTCCGTATGGACTGGACGTGCTCACTCCTGCAGCCTTTGCTCCCTCGCCAGCTGCTTATACTCAATGTTCCTATGAAAACTCGACAAGCACATTCTACACTAGTCCCACCGATTCGTCAGCCCGTCACGCCCATCCTTCATCACTCTATCATTTGCATTCGCCGATATCTCGTAATGCTTTAGGGCTGTTCTCTTCTTTGATCATTTGTGTCATGCTGCCTACTATCCAATACGAATCTATTTCTTCCATTCACATCTGTCTCGTGCCCCCAAATCCTTGAATCATCCACGCCAGCAACCAAAAAAAAACTCGACCTGGCGAAAAGCGTCCTCAAGGCGTCCGGACCGCGTTCGAACCGAACCGGACGCACCCTGAACCGAACCTCACGTCCGGTTCAGGTCCGGGCGCGATTGGGAGGACCGAACCGAAGTCCGGTTCGCGGTTCGGGCTCGAGGGCTCAAGAACCGAACCGAACCGGACTTCGGCATCACTAGCCCGGGGGCCCGATCAGACCCTATTTGGCGTTTGCCACGAAAAAGCCTTGGAGAGTTGTTGAGGCCCAGTGAGAGCAAAAAGAAAGACGTAGTTGGCTTTTGAGAGTATACAATAGGGTGCCAACCTACTTTTCCCGAGCGGAAACGATATGTGTGAACTTCCTGAGTGCTGATGATTTCGTGACACAAGTAACGGAATGTCACAGCGCGTCGTAGGCTTGAACCAGGAAAGCGAGACCTCGAATCGATTGGAGGCGCAAAAAATGGCTAATATCATTCCATTGATGAGATTGGTTTCTACAATTTTTCTAACGATTATTCCATCGAGAAACAACCTGACCTACAGGTAAGACGCGTCCCGCGTCGTACAGGCTTTCCCAAAAGGGATCGGCAGTGGTCAAGCCGAGCTGCCGCCCCATCAAAAGGTCCTTCCGAAAGTGGAAGGACCTCACTCGGCTATCATTTTCGCCTTCCGTATGAGGAAGGACCTACCGTCTCGACTAGTTTCCGGGGTCCTTGGATTTGTCGATGATAAGGTCAAAAACTCTGCCATCGCACGCCTCTTGGATGGAAGGAAGGCGCGACGAGATGAGGCGGAGTTTGAATGTACGAAATGGCTCGATACCAGCGACCGAAGGGACTTAGCGAAAATTCTTGACGCGTCGCTTTCCCGAGTCCTCGCTTCCGAGGACTTCGGTGGTTCTAATCCACCGATCCTAACCCTAGGTTTGCGAAACCCTACAAAACATGTGGATTCCGAGCTCACAGTGTAGTGCATGCAAGATGACGGTGCATCGGCTCACATATAGAGCGGTCTCGACAACGGGGACCCCAAAAGGGGTAAGTTGACTAGATTGTTAGGGAACGGACTCTCCATTGATCCCAGGACTGTGAGCAGATATCTACATATGGTGGAATCACGCTTGCACGAATCGGAAGCTGCCCTCGGCTTGATACAATCCATTCCGAATCAGAGCGTTCAGTCGCTTCTTCGAGAAATGGCCCTTGATCCATACACCAGAGAAATCCTTGACCGGGTCCGACAGAGTCCATTTGGACCGGATGGCCAGCCTCCAATGACCGGTGGAGCGGAGCTTTCAACGTCCTCGGGGATCGGCCAAGAGCGCGAACGCGAAGGTGGGAGTACGAGAATTCCAGTATTGATTTGATTATCTGCCATAGCCATCGACCCATTCGTCCAAGGGCCTACCAATGAATGGCAGAAGCAGGTGCTTTCCGACATCATCGCTCGACAATCACATATCTCTTTGTTCGCCTCGGCAGGTCACCAAACAAACGCAGTCCTTCCTGGATTGCCTACCGGTAGCACAGGGTTTGCAGGACCCTCACGTTCGACGGAATCACGGCAGCACCCGCCGCAATCTCAGCGAACATTGAGACCCATCTCGACGAGTCCTTCCCATGGTCACCGTATGTTGTTCTTCAACGCCTAATAATGTGAACAACGTCTCACTAATGCGCAGAGACCCCGGGGGCGCCAAGCTCCCAAACTCAGGGTCTTCAATATGATACGGCCCCAGATGCTCTCATTGTAAGTGATCAGACCTCTCTCAAATTTCCTGCGCTCAAGTGTTTGTGCAGAATATGCCCTTGTCCCTGGGTGACAAGAATTTGTACTCTATTCTCAAAGAGATATTTCCTGAGAATGCTGGAGATATGGAATACTACACCCACCCCGACGGTTGGGGGCATTTGGGGGGAGAGTGACATTGATAGATATGGGTCGCATTCAAGTTTGCCTTAGTATATGAAGGGCATTTGAGCTAAGGTCTGGCATTTCGGTTCCTTTTGATTTCAGACACTGGTATTTTGGCAGGTCCGGCAAACGATGCAGGCTCCAGCGCGAGCAGCGACCCTCGGAAACATTCGAAGAATTCAGCCACGTGAATCGAGACTATCTGGATATATTATAGAACCCTTCAGAAGCATGTCACAAGTACGGCCTACTCAAGCGACCGTTCGTCCAGCCATCACTCTGTCGACTTCACTATGCCACCATGTGTCTCATTCCACAGTCTCCATCCTTTATAATCGCGACTTTGTACCTCGCAAAATTTGAGGGTGCAACTGCCGCAGGTTCACTCAGAGATTTAATGGACCGTTTCACAAAATTAGCTCACGATCTTGCGTTCCTTGACATGGTGTTCGGACCGTTGTGTCTCTGCATCTCGTTCGTTCACTCGCACTCGCTCTTCGACGCCCCTTCGGTTGCCGTTCACCCGTCTCCGAGTGTGCGGTTTCCGTTTAAGACTCTAAAATCCAACTCTCCATCCCGCTAATCGGGGTGGCCTCGCCGCGTTAGCAAGTTCTACAAGCAACCGACAATGACCTCTCTATGACTCTCTCCTTAATATATTCTATTCGTTTCTCCTCCGTTGTTATGTTATATGTGGTGTGCCGAGTATCAGTCTCTCCCTCCTGATCCCAAGATTCCCAACGGTGAAGATTTTACGAGCGCCTATGTCCCATCGAATGTTCGGACGGCTTACGTGATCACTATTTAATAATTTACAATGTGCAAACTGCGAACGAGTCGCCTATCCAGGACCTATCCTCCAAATGAGCACAGTATGTACACGGTAGCATGTGCATGGGAGATGCGGTGAGCCAGGAGAAAGACTCACATTTGCCGATGATTGTCTTATCTATGCCTCAATTAAATCGGCCGGCCGGCTATTACAGAAGCCGCGAACTTTTTCTTGCCTCTAATATTCATCTTGGGAAGAGATAGAAAAATTCTGCTACCTACTCACTTTTAGGACAAAGAACAAAGAAATGAATTTATTCCAGATCTGAAGCTGGAGCCGGGGCGCAAAAAGCGAGTGATATATATTGCGCGATTACGGATAATCAATGATCAGCAGGCCGACACAGCCGAAGTACGATTACAAAGTCCGAGTCGCGCTGCTCAACAAGCTCGACGCAGTTCTCGGGGAGCCTGCTTAATAAGACACCGTGACCACAAGCCTCTCAGGCCTAGGGTCCGCTGGCTCACTATTTGAGGCATGTGGAGAAGGTTTGTCGATCCTGCTATAAAAGGTGCCACGCCGGACGCAATGAAGGTCCAACCCATCCCCGTTTATTGCATCTCCGAGCCTCAAAACTCCCAGCACCAATCCAACTTCACGTTTCGTCGATAACTCTCGAACGCCATGGGCATCCCAATTATCACCCTTGCTAGCGGCCAGAAGATCCCTCAAGTAGGATTCGGAATCGGCGTCCTTGGGTGAGTGACTGAGTCTCAGTGCCCGATGCTAGTTACATCGCAGCAGCTAACGTTACTACTACAGAAAGAAAGCATATGATCCAGCCATGACCGAGAAGATCAAGCTCGCGTTGAAGAACGGCTGGCGTCACTTCGACGCTGCAGAGGCATATGGCACCGACCCCGAGCTCGCAGATGCCTTGGCTGCATTCCCCGACATCCCTCGTTCCGAACTCTACATCACCTCCAAAGTCCACACCTCCAAGGGTATCCAGAACAAGGACATCGAAAGCTCCCTACGAAAGATCCTCGCGGAGACGAAGCTGGACTACGTCGATCTCTTCCTCATCCATAACCCATTCTTTCCGGAGAACTCGTTGACGCTTGAGGAGGCTTGGAGACAGATGGAGGCTGTTAAGGAGAAGGGGTTGACGAAGGAGATCGGTATCTCGAACTTCAGACCCGTCGATATCGAGAAGGTGTGGAAGATCGCGAAGGTCAAGCCTGTCGTCAACCAGATCGAGCTGCACCCCTATTTGCTTGCCGCCGAGTACGTTCCCCTTTCACTCGATAATCTAAATAACTGATCTTTCCTCAGACAAGATACCGTGGATCTCTGCAAGAAATACAATATCCAGATCGCATCTTACTCGCCCCTGGTTCCTATCGGTCGTCACGGCAAAGGTCCAGTCAACGCTCTCTCCGAAGAACTGGCAAAGAAGTATGGCGTGACTTCAGGGCAGATTTTGCTTCGATGGCAAATCCAGCACGGCTTCGTCGCTATCACAAGCACTGCCGATGACGCAAGACAGAAGGCACAATCGGATCTTCAGGGCTTTGAGTTGAGTGCCGAGGATGTGAAGAAGATCGACGAAGCTGGCGCTACTTATTATCATCGCTTCTTTGGTTGGGGAGCGTTCAAGACGGAATATCATAGCGTCTTGTAAATAATAGATCGATGAAATCCAGGCGACTGCATCATAAAAACGGTCGGAAACTTGAATCGAAAGCCAGAGGACGTCGAAATCGGCCGAAACTCGCTCAAGGACCAAATCTACGTTCCTCGGGAGTCCGATCCGGGGCGAAACTAGCCAGCCAAATTAGTATCTGGTGTCATGATCAGTCGCTGAAAAGCGCTGGAACAATTCGAATCGCACTCCCAGATCGCAGCCCACTGGATACTGAGTATGGGTGGAGCGATTGTTTTAAAAGCTGAAGGGAGTGACTTCCAATCGACAATTAAATTTGTCTAATCAGATGTGCCTCATTTGTCCCAGTATTGGGGTCAGATCGTGTGCTTATGTATTTTATCGGAGAGTAGTCGGAGCTTTGCTTTGATTTTGTCCTCCAATTGCCAAAGTCGGCTGCCCCCTGAAACGGCTCTAGCATGTACTCATGGCAGGTTTCCCAAAAACCTAATAGTGCGCAACGCGATCCCGAAGGGCCTCCATATAATAAGCACCGTGCGGGAACCAATGCCTCCCCGAGTCCCTAGCACCCCTCTTCTCACTCTACATCCAGCTCTCAACCATGATGGAGGGATTTTCTTCAGTCTTGCCCGAACGTTTCCTTGCTCTCAAGAAGGAACTCGTGAACAATGGTGAAGCACAAGAACGCTTGACTCAAGCCTGGAACGAAATTCTCGCAAACCTGGAGACAATGACCAAAGAGGCTATCGAGACTGGTCCTGAGGTGAGCTCAGCTGAGCGGTCTGAAAAGAGGTGGCGATCGTGGCTGATGACTCGATCTGGATCACAGATTATTCCTCAAATCGACTTTTCTGAGATCGATAGTCTCTCATCGGAGAAGCTCGCAGATATCAAGCGGCGCGGGGGCGTCGTCATCCGGAACGTGGTGGACGACGCCGAAGCCTTGAGGTGGACTGATTCTCTTCGGGAGTATGTGAAGGTCAACCCTGTCGATGGTATGTGCTACCTAATTGGAATATTACTGTGCCCACTGATGTCGGCGACAGGACTTCCTCTGGACAACAAACAATTCTTTATGCTCTAGTGCGCTTGGCCTCTCCATGATAATCTGACGCCCGCGGAACTCACCTTTCTCACCCTTCAGTTGGACACAATCTCAAGTCAGAGCTCGTTCACATCCGAATGTTCTGAAAGTGTCAACTTGGCTCAATACACTGTATGGTGCCCCCGACGGGAACATCCCCGAGGGCGTCCATCTTGATCAGCCATTGTCCTATGCGGATCGGTTCAGAATACGACATGCAGGTGGTCGATGGAACGACCATAAACCTCACATTGATGGTAAGTTGGACGTCACCGAGTTGTGTGTTCCTGAAGCCTGACTTTTCCTAGGCGGTAGTATCGAGCGTTGGGAGGATGACGAATTCCGTAACTGGTGCGTCTTTCCAGCCCGAGTAATAATGTTGCTTATTCGGGCACAGTTTTGCCGAGATCCTCCAGGGTGATTGGAGGAAGCACAACCCATACAACATCACCAACCGCCTGAATGCGAAGTCTTCGCTCTACGGTCGTCCAAATCAGGTACTTCCTTTCCCTTGCCTGCAATATGCACGAACCGATGCGTCCTACTTTAGTCTTCGGTCTTCCGTACTTTCCAAGGCTGGCTTGCACTTTCGGAGACCGGACCGGGCGAGGGGACCCTCAAACTCTTCCCCGATGTTCTCTTGAGCAATGCCTACCTCATTCTTAGGCCGTTCTTCCGACCAGTTGAACAGCCTGTGTCAAGTGATCCTCTGGACCCTCAGAACTGGAAGTTCGGTAAGTCATCTTGACATGTAAAATATTCAATTCAGCCTCATCTGCGCATAGATATTTCTACTACAGAGTTCCCTGGAATATATACCGGCGAGGGTGGTGGCTTTTACGGTCCCAGATTGAGCTCGGCGACTCATCCCCACATGAGGATCGATGAAGTTATGACAAGGTTTGTTGTTTCGATAACAGTGTAAAAACATTTCATTGACAAGAATTATACAGCATCCCCAAAGTCTGGCCCGGAGACATGGTCTTCTGGCATTGCGTTAGTCTCATCATCTCCGCATCCATATGATGCTGAAGCTGATCATTCTACAGGACGTCGTCCACTCCGTTGAACCCGAGCACGTCGGAAAAAACGACTCCGCCGCCATTTATATACCTGCAGTCCCTTCGACGCCTGCTAACCGTGAATACCTGGAGCGTCAAAGGCAAGCATTCTTGCGGGGCGTGCCTCCTCCAGACTTCCCGCAGGTTAAGGATGAGAGCGAAGGTGAGAAGCCGCATCAAGGAAATGGTGTTGTATCGGACATTTCGGGCGATGGCAGGCGAGCGATGGGCTTTGAAGTATCCGTTGGCGCATGAGTGTATTGCAGTAATTCTCAGCATTGGGAGTAGCATGGGCGATATAGATGCGACCCTTAGAATGTGCATGTGAAGAAAAGAATCTTGTACATAGATTGTCGTGCGACTGAATCGTTGGATATGAGGATCGACGCCTACCTGTCATGATGAAGGCAGTAATGAATACCGTCTATCAAGATATTATCAACAACAGCTTGTCGAGTACACTGAAAGCGTTCTGAATGCACGAATATAGGATGTATAGTAGTAGTCCCCTGCTGGACTCTGCCAGAGGCGCCAAAGTCCGAAGCTATCTCCGATTTTGCATATAAACTACGCCTGCGGGTTGTCACTCACCCTTGATTCTGACCCAATCGCTACAAGAACGTCAGCTCGCCTCGTTTGAATTTATATCGGAAGTGGATCATCGCCTACTTGATAATGTGCACCGCCACGATCGATGCATCAGCCAGACCACCGATCTTATAATCCGGTTCACAGATGAATCGGAAGATATCAGGTTGATTTTGTTGGAGATTCTTCAACAATGTGACTAAAGCGTCACTGGCCGCAGATTTCCTATTCTTGCTCGCGGTCACAATCCTTTTGCGATGCTCGTTCCAAGACGAACTCGAAGCCTTGGTGGGGCTGGTCTCTTCCACCCATGTGGCTTGGCTAGTTTGTGGGGCCTGTTGGATGTGAGAATGAAGCAGAAACATAAAATAAGATCGAAGTTTACCTCATAAATCCACTGGTCTTCGGCATTATAAGGCACGTTGAATGTAGGATAAGCTGACATCATGGGGGCTTGCGGATCCCCACTTCCACTGGCAGGCGCCTGAGAAGGATACTGAAGGTTGGGATAGTTATACGGCATCATGTCAGAGGTGGTAAGGTTTGGCGGAGATGTGTTAGTTGATTCTTCTTCGACTGGGCCAGTAGACGGGACCTCGTACGGTTTCAGAGGTTGATTTGTCGTCTTCTTGGCCTTTGGAGTCATTGATACAGCTGTTATATGGAGTTCTAGTCAGGGGAAGCTTGTTGGAAGCATGATTCGAGGGCCGCCTTCTTAAAGCCATTATTTGGGCTGCTGCACTGGAAAAACGAACGTAGGCGGTAATTATATTCTCGAGGTGAGATATATTTCTTTCAACCTCCGTACCGCTGGCAGGAAATGTTTCCTGCTTGCCATAGGCTGGAATCCCAGGACATCTGATCCACCAGAGCAGCTTATAATCTCTAACGTTCTATGGCGCTTGGGCGCGCATGCACCGGAGGAAGATTAATGGGGCATTCTATCAAAATTCAGACAAGTTTTGATCGACCAAGAACGATAGAGTACCTAAGTGGTGGTGAGTAATCAACGCTAACATCGTTTCAGACCTGTAGAATTCATTACGTCGTGAGTGAGCCTTCGACTATCGTTCTCGGCGATCTCTGACCTGGGCTCCAGTTCGCCTCGATTTTCTAGAATCTGATGCCTACAAGCCAGAACAGATCAACATCAGCATGAATTTCAAGGAAGAAATACACAGCATATTCGGACGCGCATAATGCACAGTTTGGTATATCTGAAGCACAGGATTACGTGCCGCGACCCAAAGAGCTTCGGGGAGAGTTATGTCAGCGCAGGAACTGGAGTAGAAATGACCACAATATCTCCAGATGCGAGATTGGCCACCAAGAAAACGGCTTCACAGGCTCCATGGTGAACTATCGATGTAGGAAAATTATGACCGTACAATCCGCTATCCATAGACAGCTTGAATCGCTGGCATCAAGGCTAAGATTGGTCTGATTCTGATACATAGTCTGCGAATTCCTGAGAGAAGGCGTTCTTATCGTCGATCTGACACACTGGCTTTTTCGGGAACTGTGCGCGCTCAGAAACGAAGGTTGTGGCCAAGTCATCCCAAGCCCAAATCGTGTCCACCGTGGCTACTAGTCCTGCGAGTTGAACGCTTCTACTTTGAGGTGACGCATGCACATGGAAGCTATGATCTAAGAGGTGGTCCTACATCGGGAGTCGAGAGACAATGTCAAAAGCTCCTATTCCATGGGGCTCATGCTTGTAGTCATGAAAGACAGTCAATGAACAGCCAGACTGAGCTGGTGAAAAGCATCAATGACATGAAATGGAAGCAGGAGTCGGAGCTACGGCACATCGGCACATGTCGACGGGATCAGCCGAAGCGGAGGTATCGGCTTTTCTCCGAGGTACCGAACCTTCCAGATGAGCCAGTGAGTTTCGAGCCGACTTCCTTGCCAACTTGCCAACCCTTGCTCAATTAGCAGTCGACCTAGGACTCATGGTCGGACGGCAAGTTGACGAAAGAATTTGAGTGCAGTGCAAGTATAGTATTCGTGAGGCTCTCCGACCCGTTCGCGGAACGTTCAGATCCGTCAGTGCAATAACTCGATTCCATGAACCCCATTACTGGAAATCCGGCCAGATCGTAGCAAATCAGCGGACCCGGGCAAGCAGTCTGGCATTAGCGGAAGACCATGAATCACTCACTGAAACTCTCGCAAGAGCTCAGGCTGATAGTTAACCGTCCACAGTGCACCGAATCCAGACAGAAATTGGACTTTTATCTTCCGCTTCACTCTCATGATGCCCGTAAATGCATATCAATTGAATTCAATTCTGGCAAGAGCGAATCTTGACTCCCTCTACCCTCCATGCGCTCACTGGCAATGTGCAGGGGCACAATTCGACCTTATCTCACCTCAAAAACTCATATCCCAGCGAAAGTACAGGTCATGGCTCTGTGCTCTCTGCTCACAATTTTGGGAGCCAGCAGCCCGATTTGCGAGGCGCGGTCTGGGTTCAGGTGCGACTTGAGCTCAGATTCAGGCTTGCGCGGGTGTCTTCATGATCTGCGTTCTGATGGCCCCGAGGGGGATCCGGGCCCGAGGAAGTCGAGTCGGCCATTCCAATCTCTCACGCTTTTCTTCTTCGGTCTCCGGATTGGCTGCACAGTGCTGCCAGCCCTTCAGTAACTCACCTTTCCCAGAGAAAGAGCTATATTCACCCACATCCTCTTCATCCGGTCGGGGACAGCGCCATCTTCTGGAAACAACCAGATTTAACAAATATTTCATTTCTGATGCGAGTGTTATCCATTTTACACTTATCATCGGCATTCTTTTTCTCAAGTCAATTCCAGGAGACGAAGAGGGCATTCAGGTTTCTGAGACAAAAAGGACTGAATAACAACCACTTGGAGCTCAAAGTTAATCATTTCTGTCGTTTCCAAACTCCGCCTCAAAATGGCCTGTGCCATCGAAAACTGATATTCTCTGTTTGCACCTCACTCGAAAGGCCACCTTCATGAGTTTCTTTGATCTTAGACTGTAAATTCATTGCTCTGCCCATTTCCCTGAGCTCACTTTCATCACCGCGTCAATCCGATGAACATTAAGGAAATCCCAGAGCCTGAGCGTTCAGTCCGCGCAGCAGCTAATGTGGTTTTCCCACTCGCAGCGCGTGAACCTTCCGTGGAGGACACGATCGGCGTCTTTCTGCCCCAATGTCTTACCACTGGGACCTACGCACGCACCCGTCGCAAGCTCAAAAAGTCCGTTTGGATGGATGCCACTCATAAGAGTTCAATTCATTATCTGGTCGGTGCGACAGATGCTTTACCTCAGCGCGGGCTCAATCCTGTGGCACGAGAAAATCGCCGAGTATTGGACACTTCCACCCAATACCGAGGACGGTAAGCCTCTCTAGTCCCTTGGACAGTATTCCCTAACACATATTCGGACGCTCATACTATATTATAGAGAACTGACGAAGTCAGCATCTTGCCCAGACTTCCGTACATCTTCACGCTCGACTCCTCAGACATCTCTTCTGAAGTTCAAGAAGACCACGAGTCCAGGCCCACCAGTCACTTCAGAGGAAAACGGCAAGCAGTCGAAATCAAAGAATCGACAGGTCCGACACGCCATATGCGTTATGTGTAACCTTCAAGATCTGTCAGTACACAGTCTTGTCCTCCGAGCCATTCAATGGGCATATTTTTAATTAGAGCGCTGATCGCTTTAAACAGCATAGCATCTCGTGCACATCCCAACAATGCGCCAGCCTCCTCGAGGTCATTTGTACCTCCGGATCCTGCCAGTTACGGTATCGGGTCTGCAGAGAAATCCGGCTTTTATTCCGAAGATGAAATGCCCTCGCCGTGTAAATACAAGACGCTGAAGATCAAGAAGTCGAAGATGAGGCAGACATCAAAGAAACACACCAAGATAGAACATCCGACTGCTGACGTAATATGGACATGGTCCGAAACTGAAAATCAATTGGACGGTATGTCCGCCTCTTTCCTTGTAGTGAACCTTGTGTGAGTTCAGCGAACAGACTATGGAAGGCCCAAAGGATGGTTGCACAGGAAATTACGAACGATGTAGAGCTCTGACGTCATCTGCTTCGGGCGCTTCGGGCAATTTCGTGGAGGACTTTGGCGCCAAGAGAAATAATTCTGCGAATAGTTCGCTAAGTAGAGAAATTCTGACGAATGTCGCTGCATTCATGGCAGCTCGGTGGTCACCCCTTTCGGCATGCATCGCTTGTGCTTTGTTCATCGTCCTTTCATTTTCTTGAAGATCAGATTTTTGCGCCATTACTAGTAACAGGTGTCACCTTATTCCTCTGAAGGCTCTAGTTGAAACCTACTACACGGAGACTTATTGAGATACGACATTCAACGCCTCCTCCTTCAAATCCGTGAGTCTTTTCTTTTCAGCATCAGTCAATGGCGTGGCAAATTCGTAATCGCTATATCCCGTCCGAGGGCTGCTACCAGGCGGAGGGTTATATAGCGTCGTATAGTCAATCTTGCCCACGACCTCGTCGCTGATCTCGGCTTCAACGCGCCGCTGGAAATCAGGCTGCGCTATCCAGGAAGATCCGAATACGGCGGCGTCAATTTTGCCAGACGAAATGAGATGATTTGCGGTGTTGGGAGTTAAACCCCCATTCAAGAGGAAAGCTGTATGTTCTCGGTCAATGAGTGGCCCGTATGTTTCGAGAACGTCGTGAGGAGTAGCACGCTTCTTTCCTGGCGGATCGGAAGAGGATCAGAAATGTCTTTAAGTATTTCGGGGACCACCAACCGTCGAGTTCCGGATCGAATACCGGGCTATAGTTGACTAGCTGGACGTAGGCTAAGCGCAGCTTGGATATTTCTTCGATATAATGACCATAGGTCTCTTTTGTCTCTCCCAGAGGCATTCCGACGTCATTATATCCTGCACAAAGCAATAAAAGAGCGTTGAAAGAAGTGAAAGCGAATCTCGCACCTCCGCATGGATTCAATTTTATCCCAACTCGACCTGGCTCCCAGGTTTCGAGCAACGCCTTGAGAGCCTCAACACCGAATCGACAGCGATTCTCAGCAGATCCTCCCCATTGATCCGTTCGTTTGTTCGCGCCGCTATCTAGGAATTGATGAACGAGATAGCCATTTGCTGAGTGAACTGGACAACAAGAATAATCAATGCGAGGCAGAACTATGAGTTAATCTTTACTCACGTTCAACGCCGTCGAAACCTGCGGCTTTGGCTTTCGTAGCAGCATTGCGATACAACTCGATCAAAGCCCAAGGGTCTTCGATGGCGGTGGGCTAATCCTTCGTAAATCTTCGTCCCGATTGTGATGAGAACACACGCACGGTCACGTAGCCAGGCTGTCCAGGAAGTTGTCTGAACTTTCCTCCCCTCGCTGCGATAGCTGAAGGGCCATAGACCGGCTGCCCTGATCGGATTTGTTCAGGCATATCTGGATGCGAGACTCTGCCGACTTGAAGTATATACAAGGTCATCAGTCACCCTCAGGTCCACGAAAGAAACAAAATTGGACTGACGATGCCAGAGCTGAGCGAATATTTGACCGCCCGCTTCGTGAACTGCCTTGGTGACATGAGACCATCCTGCGACATGCTCGTTGCTCCATATCCCGGCTGCATGAGGCCATTCAGTACTGTCCAGGCTCTCAGCTCGATTGAACGCCGTTATCGATGCATAATTGTACTCACCCCTGCTGCGCAATCAATGTTCCCTCAGTCAAGATAAGCCCTGCCCCTCCCATCGCCCTTTGAGCATAATATTCGGTATTGACTGTGTTGGGGATCGACGTTGGAACACTTCTGTTTCTTGTGAGTGAGGCCATCACGTTCCTATTTTTGAGCAGTATGGCTCCCATTTTCAAAGGGGAATTGAGATTGGGCATGATGGCCGTACTCAAGGAGGAGGATCGTGAGAGCTATCAAGCCAGAAGCTGAACTTGAATTCATAAGTTTAGAGCCACAGGCGGCAGAGAACGCGTCAGCAGATCCATTCAGTCCAGATCTTCAATTCATCGAGGGCCGAGACTGACTCAGCAGTCTATAGCTACCCTTGTAGCTACTTTGCCCTGATCATGAAGCAGTCCAAGGCTTCGTACTAGCCGGCCGGAGGCTCGGAAGTCGGAACGGCTCAAGCCGGCTCAGTGAAGTTCACCGTCGCAAATCGGTAGCAAATGGGTTCACTATATACTACGATAATTTCACAAAGTATCATGAAACGACCAGACGCGGTTTGAATCCTATGGTCAACTGCGGACACTCAACGATCCCATGGGTGTAATGGCCCTATCACTGATGGTGCAAATAGCCCCTCGCAGAGAGCCTTCAGTCATGTGCCGGAATCAGTACTCCGTCCAATTTCTGTACTGCAGTGTCTAGGATCAGAGTGCGAGAAAACCTGTAGGCCTATGAGTCGTTTCGAATTGAAAATTAAGCATGAACTAACTTCATCGATCTCCTCCAAGCTAAGGCCCTTCGTCTCCACCATGAAGAGATAGAGAATTATCGCCTCGAATGTATCCCAGAATACAAATATCAGAATTACCCGCCAATTAAGCAGCTCTAAAGCGAGTGGCAGCCTTCATAAAAACGCAAGCCTTAGATACGTAGCTGACCACGTCGGAGAACACTCTTACCCAAAGGTATTGACACATGAAGATCCCTGCGCAATGACATTCGAGAAGGCAAGACCTGGAGACTTTAACCCTGAGGAAAATGATCGTACGCGGAGTGAAGAAACGAACTTACCCTTGGCACGATTTTGATACGGTAGCACTTCTGAGGGATATAGGCTTTGCATCGGGGTCCATCCAAAGCTAGCAAACCCAGTCAGCCAAAGCGGTTTTTATTGACGGTCATTCTACCTGAACACAACTAGGGGTTCTTAGCATGGCTGTCTGGAGTGGACGGCATCGACTCACCCATGAAAATGTAGATGAACGCAATCCCCGCAGACCCTCGAGCGGGACTTGTTGAAGGATTGCTGAGCAAACCGGACGCGGTCGATAATAGTACAACCAACCCCGCCGTGGACCAGATCAGGATACTTCTTCGGCCAATGCGATCAACTAAAGCCGAGCCCTGCATAGGATCTAGCACCAGCTCGTTACAATAGCGCGTAGTGACTCACTGATAATGCGCCTAGGAATGATGTTATCGAATTGACGAAGTTCAGTATCAACTTTGTATTCTGGTTCCTATATCGAGCGCTTCATTTGAGAATATCTTCCAGTCCAGGGCCATTTTGACGCACGTGATGCCGGCTATAACCAGAAGGTTCTGCAACAGAGATCAGAACACGATAAACTCTAATGAAAACGAAATGCGCTGACGGGAAGAAAATATGTGACCATCTAAAGGGATCATGATGACGTCAACTAATGGCCAATGCACAGGTTCAAAGCCGCACCCCGTTGCCGCTGAGCTGTCCAAAGACCCCTGAGGAATGTCAAACACCACGTACAGCACAGTCGAGTGGTAAATTACCGATCAGAATCACCATCCAGGTTCTATACCTGGTACCAGGCGTATCGGCGAAAAGACTTCCGAAGTCCCAGAATCGCTCTACACGACTTAAAATTCTATGCTGGAATGGCACAAGAGCTGTCTCACTAGATGATCTAGATGATCTCCGAGCACTGTTACCGGAATTCAATAGAGGCTGCGATGCTTCATCTCCCTCATCGTCGACTGTGACCTTGTCTTCGATCTCCTCCATTTCGAGATCGACGAGAGGAGAGTAAAGGTCGCCTGTGCTCGAATGGAGTTTGGCGAGAACTTGACGGGCCTCGATACATCGCCCGTTTGCGTATAGCCATCGAGGGCTGAAGTCAAATGAATAAACGTGTAAAGGGAGACGCGGAGAAGGCGTACGATTCGGGGCACGAGAAGATGAAGATCGCGTTAAAGAGGGCCGGAATCAGCTATCATGGGCTCTCAATTGTCAAACTAATGGTTAGGGAGGGACAAATAGCTCACCTGCACGAATAAAGGCAGTCTCCACGACCAATCATTCTCATATTTCCCCGTTGACACCATCATTCCAGTTGCACTGATTTGACCAACGTAGTAGCTGTGAATACAATGAGACCAGGCTGAACAATCAAACCAGACAGACCCACAATGAATTCAGAATTCCAAGGTAAAGACCCCGATCATGGGCTGGGGCCATCTCGGCGAGGTAGGATTGTGCGGCTGCAGCGGCACATGCTGAGATGAGAATGAGGATGGGAACTTGAAAGCGACACATCATATCTACCTCCTCCGACGCCTGATCAAATTAGCTTAGAAAAGTCTATGAGAACGGATGACAATCGCACCAGTAAGAAAGCGCCCGAAAATGAAAGTTGAGCGGAAAGTCGCAGTGCCGGTTATGAGTGCGCCAATTCTTGCTTATCGTCAATACAAGCAGTGACCAGATTATCGAAGACTCACATGAGGATCAAGTTACCAGCGAACATACTAAGCCGACGCCCATATCGATCTGGCAAGATAGCTACGGAAATAATCTGATGAGCAGGATCGCATGCCCGGACGGATTCTTACATGCAGGTATTGTGCCCCTGTGACGCGGCATGTAGAGGGTCAAAGAGCAACAACACAGAGCACCCACGTCAATGATCCACTGCGAAAGGTCCGTGAGCGATAGAGCTTGTAGACGGGCTATATGAATGAAAACCCACACTGTATATATTCCGAACACGAGGGAAGTTCCCAGTCCTGCGCCTGTCATGCCGAAGTAGGATTGATATTGGTGCATACTGTCAGAAAACAATCAGCTCGAGTCCTCATGAAAGCCAAAACTAGATGAGACCTATTGATGCCTCCCATGACCTATCCCCGTGGAACACGTTCAAAGTGCTGAATAGCATACGCCAGGATACGCTTACGGTGCCGTCGAAGCCATTATCTGTAGAGCCTATAAAACACTGTCAGTCGGCTTCGCGAATGGCTGCGTATCTAGACGCACAGAGGCAGGCGCAGAGGACGATGAAATACATCTTGAAAGAGTTAAATTCTGTAGGAGGGGACGGAAGGGCACATCACGTACATGCCATGCTCTTCGTGAACCATGTTTGATCCCTGGATCCTGCTGGAGTGCTACAGCGAGAGCGTTTTGTCTTTCCAAGGGGGTACCGGGAGTCGGAATTCTGGAATGCACTGTTGCAGCAAACGTAAGGACTCGAAGACTTCAAAACCTGTAGAACCCCACCGGCATGGTCGAGCATGTCAGACTTATGGAAGCTGGAATGGCCGCAATGCGGTCTCGTCAAGATCAACTGCGCGCATCCGGACGGCGATGATCATGGCACTATGCATATGGCAACTACCCACCTAGCTTCCAAGACTCGATCTTTACCATTGGTCCACTACTACAATACACTCTAGTCTGCTCAGCTCTCTGAATCTCGGATTCTCGGCGAACGGTCTACGGAGCCCATCCACTGGCGCAATATTAATGCCACGAATCAGTCCTGAGACTCTTTCCTGACCCAGAATCCTGAGACTTCCCAAGTCGTTGACCTGTCTTCGGTCGGTTTCTTCTCTAGTTGTGGAGAGACGGCATCCTCCACACTTGCCTCCCCACCGTGCACTCGAAGCCCTCGGCTTCACAATCAAATTTGTGCAGTCTATACGCCGAAGCATTCTTGCCGTCCACGAGAGCCGACATTCTGTTCTATTGCCTGCCAAGGATCATAAACATCAGAGTGAATTATCTTCTGATAGGTTTGCAATCGATGCCGCGGCGTCTTCGGCCCGTCTACGTTCTACCATCAAGAAGCTAATGAAGCTTGCGTCGCGCTAATTGCTAATGGAAGCACACAAATTGTTTTTACGCCCTACAAGGTGAATATTCGGATGAATAGAAGAATACTGAGGCCGGAAGTGAGTGCAGCGGATCAAATTCGACTGAACAAACGCTGACGATTCGCTCAAGCAAAGCACATGTCCCCCTTTTCTCTGTTTCGAGGCAGCGCACGCGCTCTGGCCGACCTTCAAGCCGAGATGATATCACAAATACATCAATCAGCAATATTGGCGTTGAATTGACTCGTGCCTGTCCAATTGTCCATCAGTCAAGATGCCCTCTCCTATACCTCTTTCACAGACGCCGTATGCTTCGGGAATTATGGGACTCACTGATGGCCGATCACCTAGGCGTTGAGAAGGGTAGTATAAAAACGTGCGATTCCCTCCATCAACACCCCCCACCAAGCCAGGACCCCATGATTCGCTTCAATGTGCTATGTTCTGTTGCAATTGCCATAGGACTCTGTGTCCAACCCGTCGTCGCCGGTTGCCCTAATGGCGGCACTGGCATCGGTTTTCAACAGTTTTGCAACATTAACAATCCAATCGAAGGTCCAAGTACGTACATCATCTTTATATGCCTCTGTACGGCGTACTAAGCGGGGCGATAAGCTTGTGACCAGTTGTATGCCGTGATTGCAAAAGACGGCACCTGCAATAGCAACGCAGATAAAGCTGTCGATAATCCCAGCTCGAGCGATTTGTGTGGTGGAGGGTACACATATGGCGCTAGCGTACGTATCTGATTCCTTCTTTTTGCTAGGTTTCGTTCTGATAAACGTTAAATAACAGGTTGCTTGTCAAAATGGTGTCCCCGTCACTGTCAATCCGCCTGGCGAGGGAATCACCGGTCCTTGTCGCGAGGTCAGCATCGAATGTGGAGGTAAAGCTTGAGAGCTTGAATTATCACTTCATCACGCTAATGAGAGTGCTGTACAGGTCCCTTGGACAACTATCAACTCTGGTATTGCTGCGGTGGCTAAGTCCGAATTCTTCAACAGGAAATCGTCACTGCGAGGTTGTTCTCTGGTCGGCCAAACAACGGTGGACTGGCAACGGGCCGGATTAGTGAATTAAGATCCGATAGCTCTCTGTCTTGTGTGATGCAGGAGATGAGATATATTATATACTTAACTGAAGGTGACTGTTCTGAATCATGAGTTTGAGAAGCGATACTACAGTAGCTGGTCCACCTAGGATGAGATTCGCATGCCGTAGTCAATCTTTGATGGTGACGAGAAAGAAAACCGATCAGTGTCCGTAATCACGTTAACCAGGCGCCCTAATATAGCATCTCTGAACGTAGGACATGGTCTACCACAGAAGCGCCACAAACTGCTGTTACCCATCACACATAGAGAAAAGATTCTGACGAGCACAATACGTAAGTTCACTAATGCAGTTTGCTTGCACGATGTGGCGCCGCTGGTACGTATAGTACACACACAGAAATTTTATTGAACCCATTGAGTTCTGACCGTTTACAATGCTCTGAGACGTGATGCAAAAACCCGACTGAGACCCAAAATATTTACACAGGAAAGAGATGCGACTGTTGATATCAGTGATAATATCGTCTCCATACTTGTCCCCATATGCCAAAAATGCCGGAACCGCTCATTGTCTGGAAGGTCTACCTGTGAAGTATCCAACCGGAAACCCATTTAAGAAGATGTTACATAGATTTCTTCGACTCTCTGAACCATAGTACCTGAGATAATATATCAGCTTTGCGCGGCGTATCCAACAAAGTATCGGCACCTACCAACAATAGGGAACACCCTAGCCAACCTCTTCATTGCTCCGGCTACAGCTTGAAACTCGGAATCCAAACCTTCTATGGCTTCTAAAGAAAAGAAGGTGTTGGAACTGCGTACTGCAGACATTTCGTGTATGAAGACTCCAGCTGTTGACAGCCACATTGTCTGTTATGAGCCAATGTCAGTCCTGTTCAATCTCCGAAGAATATGTACTCACACCCAACAAAGGATCAAGAATCTCGAACTGTCTTAGTTCTATCCCGTTGATGATGCCGAGAATCAAGCGCGCTTCTGTCAAGCGATTTTCCCGAACGTTACCATCTGTGTTGGCGAAGGGATGATAAAGATGAAGCAGGGTTGTATGAACCATTGTATGCACTGTGACGAGCCTTGTGTCTGCATCACTCGAGGAGACACCCGCAATAGCTAGTATGCGAGATGATAACGAGCGGGTAGCCTGCTCCAATGACAAATATCGTGTCCAGAATTCGGGCGACATGTCTGCGCCGTCCTGTTCTGCAGGTACCTCCAAAGACAACGAGGAAGCACGTTTGAATAGCGCCGCTGCCTGAGCCAGGAATGCTTCAATGTTGCGTGGTAAATCTTCGTCCACAGCACTAGACAACCGTGCAATAATGTTTGTCGATGCTCCCGGGATTGCCTGCTAAAACGTCAACGCTAAAGACGATATAACAATGGGGGACGAAGGTACGTACGTCGCTATGAGCTTGCCCAGGCCATGGGGTACTGATCTCAACATCAAGGTTGACAGTTTCGTTGTTGCTACTTCCGTTATTGATCAGAGACAATGCACCCAAAGCAACACTCCAGCATTGATCCAAGTAGAAGACCTGCCAAAAGGCACTGATGCGCGTGTCTCTGTCTCCCCTATTATGCACGGGCATCAGCACAGGCGTTCCAATGCTTGGGTGGGACCAGAGCTCATGGCTGCGACTCGTTCCAGCAACAGGATCCTCTTCTTCATCCTGATTAAGATCTATTTGGTGAAGGCGACACTGAAGGCACATAGATACGGCCGCACCGGTGTGATACATTCCTTCTAGTAACCTTCCGTTGACGTAGGAATGGAAGGCGAGGAGATAAGACGATTTGATGACATCCATCAAATCGTCTCCCTCGGCAAGCGCTCGGCGAAGCGCTTGGGCAGAAGCTGTGACCAAAGGGGGTGCCAAAGAAGAGGAGGGTTCGAAGGCGGATCCTAGAAGGTAGCCAGTTGTTCGGAAGGCAGAGCTGTGCTGCTCAAACGGAGGGCCGAGGCCGGCGATAGGATAGACCTGTTGGACATGATGAAGAAACACCTGCTTTCTGCGATTTCACATGGTCAGTGATCCCTAGAACAAATCGGGAGGGACGAACAATTGCTCCCAAGTAGCCGGGGGAATAGGTGAGCCAAGCAGAGGATGGAAAACGACGGGATAGAGCGATGAAGCTGTTGCATTCCAAGGTGCCTGACTATCCGAATCCTCGATCGGATCACTGCTCACGATCTGCCCTTGTGGACGCGCACTAATGGTGGATGCTGGAGGAGGAGCACTGGAAGCGCTAGAAGAGCCGCTGCCTTCCACGAGCGATCCAGATGACTGACCAGCAGAATCGCTGGAAGAACCTGTTCCGGAAGGATCAGGCGACCGACGGTGAATTAGAGAAAAAGACTTGCCAGCACTGGAAATGGTAGTGGGCGAAGCAGTTCCTTCCAGTTGAGCGATCTGAGCCTGAAGCTCGTCGATCCTACCTTGGAGCTGCCGATGATGACTCCTATGCACGCCATCCTCATATTGACAAGTATCCTCCCGACGAGAACGTTCACAAGCGCCGCAGTATGGCCTACGACGATCGCATTTCTAGGTGTGATTCGAACTCTTAATAAGCAAATTGTTGTTCGGAAGCGATTGCGAGGGTATAAAAGGGGCTGGACGATATTGTACGATTTTCAATTCTCTGAGACATTAGTTCGGCGACTACAATGAAGACTTTAGACATTCACCTGCAGGAGACACAAGTTTGGCTTGAAGAACGCGATTGTTCAGATTCCACTGCGAAACTGAAATTTTACTTGTAGGGGTGGGATTCGTGGATACGAAGATGTATCGAGGCTTGCCTTGAACGAACGATCCCCTGCTCACCACGAGAAGGCATAGCAATATCAATGTCAAGTGATAAAGAATCAGACGCTTTTTGTGTAGAGATTGTCCCAACCGAAGAGTATTTCTCAAATCGTCAGTGCAGTCTCCTCGAGACCTTATACGTGTTCGTCGTGTAAAAAAGACCTCCTCATCCCTGGTACGCCGTCCAGAGAGGGCCAGTGATCAACCGGTTAGGCCCTACAAGTGATGTCACTGAAAGTTCATGCGAATGATGTCACTGGCCTCGACCGCTGGCGGATGATCCATGATCCGCATGTCCCACCACCATGTCCTTCGGGTCTTCAATTTCCTTGTTGAGCTAGGGCCGTATATCATCTACCAGTACACGGTGCATAGCTTAGTGCATCTCCTGCCCCATTAGTGATGGACATACTAGTACTGAACGATCATGGCTCTGACATTCCCAAACGCTGCGCAACTGTGCGCATGCGAAGGCCCAAACGCGTTTGCTCAGCGCTCAGCGCTCATCAGTCAGCGCATCCAGGGCAACACTCTCACATTATATACAGCTCCCGCGTCCCCGATCGCGAACTGCATTAAGGCCTGGTCCAAACACAGTTTTGCATCTCATTGAGTCCAGGATGGGAAGAGTTGCACGTTGGTTGTCGGGATAGTTAGGCTCTGTGCATGGCTCTGACCCCAGGCTTTGGAATTAGATCACTGAGCCGCCCACTTAGGCTTGGAAAATCGGGAGCAAGCCAAAAATATTGAAAATCAGATTTATCGGGCCGTTGATCTCAATTCCACCAGCATTTCATTCCGTCACAGTCACAGTCACACAAAAAAAGGTACTGGTCGGTTCAGAGAAACTATGGAGAGCCAAGGGGTTTTCGGTCCGTTAAATCCGAACCCCGGGTAGGAGGTAGGTAGGTGCCCTTGGGGTCCAACTGGCACTCCGCACCACACCTAGATAGGCCTAGACTATGATGTCATTAAGTCCTCGGACATGCATAATTCAAGCTCAGATTCTATTTTTAACGTATCACGCGCTCTTAGAGCTGTTATGTCACGCGTTTGCCTTGTAAAAATTGTCACACGTCCAAAAACAGTGCTCTTCTTCTCCCTGAGACATGGCCTCGAACGTAAGACTTCACGCGTACAGACAAGCATTCATTCTCACGGAACCTGACATTGCAGGAAACACCTCAGGAGACTGAATATACTCTGACTGCAGATGGGAAATGCCCCTTGTGTTACAAAGTTCTCGGTCGCTCGCATGCCGATAGTGTTTGAAGGTCCAGTCGTGACCTGACCAGAGCGCGCCGCAGGCGCCGACCGGAAACCGATATCGGTCGCCGGTCATAGAGAAAACCCATGACCGGTAACCGCAACCGCGGTCATCGGTCATAACCGGCAGCCGCCGGTCCGGTCATGGTTGCGCAACCGGTTGCCTCGATGACCGGTTGCATGACCGGTCGACTGCCTGACTGGCGAGTTTTCTTCGCGCGACCTTTGATTCATTATATTAGAAGTCTAAACTATAGTAGAAACTAAGACTTGAAGGTAAACTACGAGTATTGGATGAATAAACTATGCTATGGCATCTTCTTGCTGTTCCCAAGTCATATCATCTTCATCCATGGCAGCAAGAGTGATGAACAATGAAGCATCGGCTTCAAGTTCTTCCTCCAACATCTCATTCTCCTTTGCTTCATCAACCATCCCCTTCCTCCAGATATATTTCAATAGTTGAAGCTTCTCAAACATTTCGGGGTTGAGGCGAGATCTTGTGTCCGTTGCGATGTGTTTACCAGCGGAGAAGAGCCGTTCGCATGCTACCGACGAAGCTTGCACAGGTAATACGTCGAGCGCGATCCTGGCGAGTGTTGGATATCGCTCGACGTTTTTCTATTTGGTAGATGTCAGTATGTACAATAGTAGAGTAAACGATGACTTACCGACCACCACTTGACAAGGTCGGTGTGCCTGGTGACGTCTCGTGGATAATCTTTGCAATATCTTGTGTATTCGGCCGTCCAGTCTTCGTCTTGATGAACAGCTGATGCCATTAATGCACGACGTGTGCGATCGAATGCAGCGTCCAGTTCTTCGTCTGAATCGGCGTCTGTCGTTCGAGCGGGTGTGGTGGAGACGGGGGATGAGGGAGGGGGTGAGTCGGCGTCCATGGCTTCAGCGCGGGCGATCTCCCAATAATGCGCCATCTATCAGAAGTCAGCGACGAATGGGGGAGATGGAGATGGTCACGCACGGTATTCTTCACAACCTTCTCTGCTTCTTCTCGCCAGTTCTTCGCATTCCGAACACCGTCTTCCATCTCATCCTGCTGCTCCTGACGACCTCCCCACGATTCCGCAATATAATCGAGCTTCAGATAGGGGTGGAGAACTAGCAGAGAGGAAGAGTTAGCGCGAGCGACGAAGACGCGATTTAATAAAGAACTTACAGACGGAGAGAACGAACAAAGGCTTCTTATCGAACGAGCAATAATATTTCTTGAGCTTTGCGAGACCCTTGATTATACCCGGTGCGTACAGAGCGTACTTTGGATCGTCACGCTTCTTCTCCCAGGCTGTTTGCAGACGCTCGAATGCGGGTATTGCCCTCCATAGAGTAGGTACGTCCTCCGACGAGAACACTTGCTGGATACGTTGAACGTCCTACACTCGCTGTAAGTAATAGTTCGAAGGAATTGAGATTGTGGTACGCACTTTCAGAATCTCAATCAACTCTAAAACCCTTGCCCAGTCCGCATCTGTGAATTTGAAGGCTCTCCAAGGGATAATCACCTTATCTTTACCACGTCGAAGAGTGATGATGGAGCCGAATCGAGCGTCGGCAGTAATACAAAATTGATTGATAGCCTATTCGATGTCAATTTAGATGAGCGAAGTAATAGAAATGATTGAGACGAACCTTTCGTAACGTGTAGGCACGGTCTAACATGCCAATCGCCGTCCCCCAGCGAATCTTGCTATGCAGTGGGATTTTGACGGCCTGCGCAATTCCTTGTTCGACTTGGAGCTTCTGGAAGTAATCGATGCGGTCCGTATTGTATTGAATCTGAATGACATATCGTCAGTAATGTGGATTTAAAGTAGTACAAAATCTGCGCTTACCTTAACCGTCAAAGTCCTGATCGCGCAGATGACATCTAATTGCCCTCCCAATACTCGATTCTCCGGATCAGTTGGGTTGTATTCCCAGATAAGCGCATGGCTTTCTGCGACGGCGACTTTCGTGACATACTTCATCACATCGAGGACGGCAAGATTTGCCACGTGAGCAAGGCATCTATAAATATTTGAGCATTTGAGAAAGACCGAGATAAGATATGACTTACGGAATGCGGTTGGTTGTCGAGTTCCAGAAAGTATGCGTGCGACGGTTGATGAGAGAGGAAAGCTCGCGGGCCAATGTGTCGTTATTACCCGTATTGTCGAGCGTAAGACCATTTAGCTGAAGATTTCTCATGAGTATCTCAGTCAAGAGAGGAGCATTGAGTTAAGACTCGCCTTATTTTTTGAAGAGCTAAAAAGCCCAACCCTTTGGCCAACGGCCCAAAAGTAGCGGGCCAGATTAACTCCAGTATGAGCCCCGGCTACAGGCTTGCACGCAATCGGTGCCGCCTTCAATTCCCACTTCCCATCTTCTACCGAAATCCAATGCGCCGTTGCTCCCATAATGGCCTGCTTTGTATTTGGCGCTGACCACAGATCTGAGGTTGAGGATACGAGGCCTGGTGCGTTCTTCAAAATTATCAGTATGACTCTGACGAAAAGACAAAATATCCTTACCTCAAACTCTTTAACCAAGTCTTGGAGCAGTTTGACGAACTGATTGTGAATATAGACGGAGATGTTGTGGGTGGATGGGAGCTCTGATGCCTTCGTTTGCGGCCTCATTGATGTGAGTGAGTTCCGAAAAGCAGCATCGTCTGCGTGCGAGAGAGGCTAAAGAAAAGTCAATTTCTACCCAAGGCAGAGTTACATTGACGTACCACATCCTTTGCAACGATATACTGGGCGATTGCTACAAGCGTTGCGTCGACGTTAAAGAAAGTTTTCGGGTCACGTTTGGTCACGACAACGTCGAGCGTGCCTTGCATTCTTGCTTTCCCAGCAGCAACGGCCTCCGCTAATTTCTTTTTCTTCCAACGGTCCCTCGGCATACAATGATCTTTGGGCTTGATATCTGCTTCTTCGCATCGCCTGACGTATTCGTCGTAGTGGGATCTGATATGCTGTCGACATGAGGAATTACCGCCGAGCTTGAAGGCACCGCGACAGGCAGATCCGGAAAATTTAGGCAGAGCACTGTATGATCTGTGAGTTCTCTCTATCTGTCAGGATCAATGTAAAGGACTCACCGACAGATCAGGCACCAGCGACCCTTCAAAGTTTGCACACCCAATAAATTGCCGTCATCATCCTTAAGCGTGAAGATGACTTTGAGAAGCGGGGAAAAGATTAAGTGGAGGTCTTTGGAAGAGTCGCTCTTTGGGGGCTTCATGGGGGGAATTTCACCATGTGCGTCCATTTCAGGCTGTTGTACAATTAATGAGCAGAACTGACAAAGGAAACGGTTTCGTACCAGATTTTGATCATCTACGTTCTCCGGAGCCCCCTCTTCCTCTTCTTCCGAGTTCTCATCCTCTGATGCAGCAAAGAGTGCTGCATCATTCCTTTCGTCTCCTTCGGCGTCTGCGTCGGGATCCGAGTCCAGCTCCATCGGTGCGTCTTGCGATCCTGTTTTCTTCTGCTTCTTGGACGCATTCTGATTTGTTTTCCTCAGGACCTTCAGTGTCGTCTGGACCACATTGGATGCTTTTGAATTGGATGGAATCCGCGACCGCTTAGGAGATGCTGCTGCGGCTTTCTCGGTCGGACGTCGTACGCGAGGAGTCGAGGAACGAGCCATGATAAAGTAAACGAGTGTGGATCTTTGGTGTGGTAAAGAGCGGACGTTGTGAGCAGTGAGAACGATGTGGTAGAAGAGAAAGGTGAGTGTCGTTCGCTTGCTCGATCGAGGAATCCGTTTCAGAATATTTGAATTTTTAGGCTTCGCATCGCTTCGACTTGAAGAACCTCACGCTGCCAGCTCATCCTCTCGTCGGTACGAGGTCCGCTGTTTGTTCCCCAGCGAAGACGGACCTACACGCCATCACACGCATTTGGGTATAAATACCCCGTCAAATCGTCTCCTCTCCCTCATCAGCTTTCCCTCCTTTCTTTCCCTCACATTCACTCTCTCCCTCGCAAATTGCGCTATACAACCCGCTCGCTATCGTTATCATCGACCATGTCGTCCCATCAACTCACTCCTTCTCAACGTCGCGCCGTCGTCGCGCAATATCGCTCTCGTTTCCGTGAAGTCCAAACTCTCGAGCGCCATCGTGCTCGTTATATTCGATACTTCAATGAGCGTGTCAACCGATTCCACGCCAGTCGAGGCTACCCGGCTTGGCCAGTCGTTCACCCGTGCGAGACTAACGGTGAGTTCGCCGAAAGCGTAAGTTTCTTTGTATTACCTCTTTGTCTCAGATTGCTAACATCTACCTCATCTAGGTCTATGAATTCGTCTTCCAGTATAACCAATGCGTCATCGAGTCGCAGAGGTTGCCTCTCAGCGCACCCCTTCGCTGGGATACTAATGGCCCCATGCTCCGGGCTTTCTTTGGTCTCTATCGCGTACGTTTGTTGTTCATTGTTTGTTCCGCCTGATGCTGATTCGAGCCGATGACCCAGCGCACTGTCGTATACGCTTACGCTGAAGAGCAGGACACCAGCGACTATGAGTAAGGACTCGTAGTCGCCAGACACAGGGTCCCTGTGCCACTTTCAACCATATCTCAATCAACAGTTTTCCATTCAAACAAGGACGGAGCGGAGTTTGAACTTATGTTAGCTTAACCTGGACTTCGAATTTAATATACATTTGCCTCGTGCTATCTTACATCCTACACTTAACTACTTAGTAAGGTTTAACACGAATACCAGCATTTTACAGGTACCCGTGAGTTAACCTGCCCAGGTACCTCCTTATGTAAGCAAGGGGCAGGTGGCAGGTGCTGGCTTTCCTGGAAAATATTGTCATTTTGAGGTACCTTAGGCAGGTTAACCTGTCATTTTTGGCAGGGGACCTGCCAGACCTGCCAGGTACCTCCCTGCTATTGGCAGGTGGCAGGTTAGGCCTTTTCTGAAAAAAACAGTGGTAGGTACCTGCCAACAGGTACCTGAGTTAGGCAGGTTAGTATTCGTGTTAAACCTTACTACTTAGTCTTTTACATCTTTCATTTCCACATATTCACACAAGATACAGATCCGTGCCGTCAACCCTTCGACCTGCGTGATGTACTCCAGTCGGCACTTAATTCGGCACCCCAAGAGTTGAGACTGTTAGTTTCTTGACTCTAGCTATGGCAACGAAGATACACTCGCGGATACAGGTGGTACGAGATAGGGTGAGGGACGACAACACTTAAAGGCGAGAAGACGGGCGAGAGGGGAAGAGTAAGTCGTCAGTCGATGAACGCGCGTACCGAACAGATTTTACTTACGCGTTCGTCTCGAATGCACAAGTCGAGCACCTCATCTCATTCACATCTTCGTAACGTCCTCTCTTTCTCTTCACTCGTCACGACTCGCCATCCTCACTACTTATTCCATAGCGCAATACCCATCCTGAACCACTCTCCTCCACCCGACGACTCCATCCTCGACCCATCAAACGGACGTCTTCGGTGTCTTGCGATTGCGAATTGCTGGTGACGGCTGAGGATTAGAGAAGGGAATAGGTCGACAGTAGTGAAGAGTCATGTATTCGATAGGATTATTCGTTCACGTCGACGACTGATGCAGGACTGATGTTGCGCGTTCGCTGGCTGGATGAAGCTGAGTCAGCGGCCTCTCAGTAACGGTTGTGACCGGTCACGGCCGGTCACCTCGGTCGCCGCTGACTTTCAAAAAATCGGTGACTGGTGACCGATACGTCCGCAAATCGGCTGCGACCGCAACCGCGGGTCCGGTCGCGGTTGCCGGTCATTTTCGGTTGCCGTGACTGGACCTTCAAACACTACATGCCGACCAGTACAATTTTAAAAAACACGTCAATTCCTTGGACTGCAAAGCACGTCAGAAAAAAAACTGTGCAGGAAAGGGTCAACCCACATTGTTAACCTCGCTCTTTCGAAGGAAAGAGAAAACCCCCCCACCCCCCAATAATCCTCAGCCGACAGCTTCCCTTAGCCCCATTCTTGCGCGACCTCAGCCCATCATTGTGAAGGATTCATTCCCTTCACCACCTAATATCCCAAACACCATCAGCCACTCTCAAGGGTCGCCATCAGTCGGATCGAGTGGCACCGAGATCCAAGCCCCTAGCGCACCACCTTCGAGCGCTGCACCTGAGTCTCAGATCAGTCATACTGCCCTAGAGCTACTGAGGCAGTTAGTCAATCAAATGCCGAAACCATCTGCAGACAAGGGCAGCAATATCGATCTTCGCAAATATGGCATCGGAATTAGTGTTTGAAAGTCCGGTTAGGACTGGACTTTGGCGCGCCGCAGGCGCAGCCGGCGACTTTTTGTGGTTGCCGGTCGCTCAAAAATGGGTGATCCGTAACCGCAGCTGGGGTCACAGGTCCTAACCGGAAAGTTGAGTCCGGTCAGACTGGTCAGACTGGTCCTTTACACGACCAGTTGCATGTCTTCAAACCGGTCGCAACCAGTCATGCGCCCGGTCATGCAACCAGTCATGACCAGTCATTTCTTGGTTTTTACTTATCTATCCTAGTATATCTATATATTATAGAACTTGCTACTACATCTAACCTCGAGACCACCTGCAGCAGTCTCAAGTCAGACAAAACCGCGCGGGAGACAAAGTGGCACACGTACTTGTAGTCGCGAAACCGTGAGAGAATGGAAAAGGACGAGAGTATATCTCGGGAGTGGGGGGCATATGAATCGGGTTGAGAATGAATGTGTGAGTCGATGACGGGAGCATAGAGTAACGACGAGTTGGAGGAGATGCTTCGCATAGAGTTAGGATAGATCTAACACGACATAAATCAGATTTACTCACCCTGGACACACAATGATTCTCTCTCCGCTTATATCATTCATCTCTTTCCATCCATCTTCTACATCCATGAGAGCGCCGGACGTCTTGACGGAGAGAGAACATACATCGATAGACTGCTGACAGCGATTAGTCAATTGCCTAAGGACATTAAGATGTGAGACCTACCGAAGTTGGAAAAGAGACGGCAGTTGCTTTGCTTAGAAATGGTCATCATCGGTCGATGTTTTGCTTAGAGATGATCATGCTTGAAGGTTGATCGTGATCGACTACGATGTTTTGCTTAGAGATGATCATGCTTGAGACTCGATGAAGTTTAGTTGCGATGAATGATGATGTTTTGCTTAGAGATAATCATGCTGAAGAAATGAAGCTCAGTTGAGAGCGTATCGTGATCGAAAGATGGAGACGGGTGCGGCGTGAAGTCGATCGGATCGAAAGGTAGCAGCGAGTCGGATAAGCTCGAGAGCTTTGCGAAAGCAGAAATGGAAGCCAGCAGTAGAAAAGGACTAGCGGTCAGAACGACGCTGCTAGTTGGATTGAGATAGCCCGTGATCCAGACGACGAGACATAGCTGAGGGACATGAGACGACGTGGCAGACGTAACGGCATCGACCGAAGTGCTTCAGGCCTTGTGGTGGAGATTAGAGGAGTTAACGCCGGAGAGCGTTGAATGACTGTAGAATCAAAGTTTCTTTCATTATGAGGAATGTAATGTAGACACGATTAATTGTAGAATATTTTAGGATGCGATATGATCCTCCTCCATGTCCCATTCATTTTCCTCTTCGTCAAGTGAATTTAACCCCTCATATAACTCCTCGGTCGCACGCACTTCCTCCTCATACATGGCATTCTCCTCGGCATGATTGACAAGATTACCTCTCCAAGCGAATTTCAGGAGCTGAAGCTGTTCGAATTTATCAGTGCCGAGACGGGAGCATTGATCCGTGGCGATATGCTTTGCAGCGGAGAAGAGGCGCTCACACGGCACCGACGAGGCTTGGACGGGGAGAACGTCGAGGGCGATTCTAGCGAGGACGGGGTATCGACAAGCATTATCCTGTGCAGAGGAGTATATAGATTAGATAACAAAACGAAATGAAGTGTGAAGGAAACACGCACGGACCACCACCGAACTAGATCGGTATCTCTCTCCACACCACGCGCAAGATCCTTGACGTACGTGGTGTATTCCACTTCCCAGTCCTCACCATCGTCGGTCTTCATCATCTCTTGACGCCTCTGATGATCGTATAGATCATCGTCGTCGAGCGTCTCGAGGTCGATCTCCATGGCGTCTGAACTTGGCGGAGGGGAAGAGGGAGGGAGGGAGGAGTCGACGTCCGCAGCGCCAGCAGCCATCTTCTTCGCGCGAGCGGACTGCCAGTAACGTTCCATCTGCGAACGATTGAGCGTAGTAATTATATTGTGCCGCTAATCAACTCACCGATTTCTTAACGATTAGTTCAGCCTCCAAAACCCAGTTCTTCGCATCTGCATTACCAGCCGCTATTTCTTTCTTCTGTTCTTCTTCTCCTCCCCACTAGAGTTCGAAGGTCCAGTCCACGTGACTGCAGGCAACCGAAGGTCGTGGTGGGGTCGTGACTGGACTGCAGTTGCTGGTCATCTGGATTTCTGAAAATCAGGCAAC